>VZQC01004736.1:124297-140484 GCA_009823505.1 Rhizomys pruinosus | reverse complement strand
AAAAAAAAAAAAAAAGTACATCATAGGGAGCCCATGGCTATAATGCCAGGGTCAGAGCCAAAAAGCAAAATCCCAAAAGGTCTTCACTCTCCACTGTTATTTTCTTCTTAACAAGCTGAGTAACTATAGTTATCTTTTGTGTAGCAGAAGGGAAGATTGCCAAGTGTCCTGCTGGTGCTCATGGATCTTAAGATGCTCCAGGGAGCACATAAGGGTTCTCACCTGTCCACCCCAGGCAGAACTTGGACCCAAAGGGCAAGATTGCAACCTCTCCATGACCTCAGTAAAATAGGGAAGAGGAAAGCCCCCAAGGAAACCTGGCTTAAAATGAACTGGCAGTTGGCCTTACCCCAGGGTGCAGGAGGCTGGAGTAGAGAGGTAGCAAGCTCATCTGTACAGATAACAATGGGTTGCAGGAGCACAGGAAGGTGAGTACAACTCACTGACAATCCCAGATCCACTTGCTCAATGCTTGCTGACAGAATGTATGCATGAATCCAAAAACAAATTAGTAACTTCCCATTTAGAGCATGTTCAGTCTTTTGTAGCTGGGAAGATTTTTCTCATGTGATCAGATACCATGGCCAACGTGCTCTACTCTGCCTACCTCTCCTCAGGGGTGCTGGACACGGGGCATGTTTGTTTGGCATTGGGCACTTTGAAAGCCATTTGAAGAGTGCATTTATATTTCCTTTCTGAGAGTTGTCATATAAGCAATGCATTGTCTTTTGTCCATTCCCTTCCCCTTGATATTTTTAACCTGCTATCTCACTTTGCTGACATAACCCCAAACTCATCCGTGCAGCCCCACTTTTCCACCTTCTCCGCAGCTCAGTGGGGCTCCGTGTACAGGAGCCAGTTGTTATTTACAAGTGTAATTCAGCTGTCGCTGTATCTTTGAACACACAGAGCTGTCGTGGGATTTTTTAATTGCCATTTTCATCTATCTAATTAAAATTAAATGGAAAAAATGGATAGCCTCCAAAATCTGAATTAATTTCATGAGTACTTCAGGGGAAAAATATGTATAAATATGATAATTGGAACTTGATTTGCCTTCAGCAGAATGAGATTTTTACCTGGGTGAAAAGAAAATATAGTAATTTTTAATGAGAAAAATAAGGCTTGTCTGTTACTTCTAATACTTCCTGTGGCTGTGAACCAGAATTGATTACATGGATGAGAAATAATAAATAACCCCAACTATAACTTGAAAACAGCACATAGGATGGCGCTGTGGGAACCCCACCATATCCAGCTCCTCTTGCGCTGGTCTGGCTTTTTCTTCCCTGTGGTTCATCATTGAGATTTACACATCCCTCAAGAAAGTGCCATTATCCCACAGTCAAAACTTCCTTCATGCTTAGAAACAGCCATTTCACTTGCTTACTGTGCTCTGTGTGTGTGACAATGAACACATAACAGAAAATAATGAGACAACAAAAAGGGTTTGTTTTTTTTTTTAATTTATTGGGCCAGCCAGTGCTTCCCTTTGCAGACTCGTCACGCACATGGTGGGCATGTTTATAAAGACTTGGATGGTCACTGTATTTGGAATGACAAACTCTGTGCTCCACATAATGAGGTTAGTGAGGCATCCAGAACAAAATGTGTAATTTGGAAGTGTGGGTCTGTAAGCACAGCCCTGCCGCAGCTATTTAAGTTTAATGAAGCAGCTACTTTGCTGCTCCACACGCTTGGTGAGTGGCCTCCTTGGCGTGTTTTTAAAAACTTCAGCGTTGCTGGTAATCGTGTCCCAGCAATCTCCTTGGAGAGCCTTTGTGTCCTGTTCTCAGAAGAAATATGCGTCTTTTACATGTTAATGGTTTTGAAATTAGTCATTTGCTCCATTTTCCTTGGAAAGGAAGGTCACTGTGTAAATCCCTGCCTCCTCTTGTTTGCTCTGAACGTTCAGAATACTCTTTAAGTTCATCAGCCATGCAGTGCACTGTCTGTTCTTAACATGCCTGAAAAGCCAGGGAAATGTTCTATCGAAGAGCATTCGAATTCTCAACGACCGTTCTTAGAATTCTGTTTGCAAAGCTCCCTCAGAGAGGACGTTCCCAGACAGACCAGCAGCACAGCTTTTTCCCATTTCAACCTGACTGCTGCCTTGCATTGCCCACTCATTGGTCTCATTAGAGGAGGCCATGCTTCCTGAGCATGCAGCCCTGGAAGAAACCTGGGGATACTCCACAGCTCCTTTCTGAAGCAGATTTACATACGGAAGCTAAAGTCAGGCTTCTACGTCCAGGACCAATGTTAATGACGTGGAACTCTGCAAGCAGGAAAACATCCAGCCATTCCATAGTTCTGTGGTGTCTTTAACTTGGGACATCCAGTGGTCCATGAACATCCATGGCACAGACAGCAATGGGAAGGTGCTGGATCCTTCTGTGGGCCCTGTGACCTGGGGGAGGCCAGGGCTACTTTTCCTTGTTTGGTGATGTTAAGTAGGACTTGAAATGGCTGTACCCTACATCACCAGAAACCTCTGAGAAATAGCTAACAAGTTCTCAAAAAATACATTTTTAAATATTTTACTTATTAATTTGATTTTCTGGTTATGAGTGTATTACCTGCCTGTATATTAGTGCACCTGTGTCATGCAATGCCTGTGGAAGTCAGAAGAGGGTATCAAATTCCCCTGGAACTGGAGTCAAAGATGGTTGTTAGCCACCATGTGGGTGCTGAGAACTGAACTTCAGTTCTCTGCAAGAGCAGCCAGAGCTCTTAACCTCTGACCCAACTCTCCAACCCAAATATTTTTAAGATGTATTTAGATGGAAAAATAAATAAATTTGCTTCTTGAGTTCGATTTGTTAACCAGTTCTGATTGTGAAAGTAACCTAGGATCCTTCCAGAACAGATTTGCCCTGTGCCTCCTGCTGTCTCTTGGTGTATCATTGTGGTAATGATTGGACACAAGCTCTACTCCCCTGGCATGTTTTTAAGTGTTCAATGCATCCTTTGACTGTGGTTACAGTATGATAGAGCAGACCTCTAGGACATATTCATCTTCCTTACGCACATTGATTAGTAGCTACTCATTGTTTCAGAGGTCATTGCTATAGTTTGTGTCTACTTCTTAAAACCTCTGTTGTAGTTGTGCTAATAGGTGGACTTTGGAGTCCCACACTTGCTCCAATCCACCCAGATTAGTCCTAGCCAGCACCCACACGCTTATGTTGGTGCATCTACTTTTAAACCTTGTGGATAACTTACAAACTCAGAGGTGTCAATTTAACAGATTTCTCCCACTGCTCAGCCAGTACCTAAGAGACTGGTGTTGACTTTATCCTCAAAATTCAGTTCTGATCCAATTGGGCCTGAGAGGAACTCCGGAGTGGGTTAAATTTTATATTATAGTCTCCTTCTCACATGCTAGATTTGTTGAGGTAGTGGTGGCTGCTGTAACAAGTAGACCTGGGTGTCTCCAACATCATAGCAGCTTTCATCATATGTCATTAGTAAACATTTTCACCAATGCATGAAACCTGTGTTACAGGTCTAAAAGAGACAGAGCTAGGAAATGTGAGAAGTCAGTATGCAAGGACAGGATTACTTATGTTGAGTGGTACAATGTCAAAGTTCAAGTTTGGTGCAAAAAGTACAGTAAAACACAAGTTGACCACTGTGGGGGAGGGTGATTTAAAAGGCAGAAATGAGATACAGTCCAAGCTAGAAAAAAAAACATAGAAATTAAAGGTAACAGGATTTAAAACATGAATTATGTGTACATGGCATATCCCAACCAACTTTAAATCCTGCAAGTTGTACTTGCACACGTGTGCGCACACACATTAAATAAAGTAATAATGAAAAAAAAGGAATCAGAGTCTAGTGTTATTGGGATGTTGCCTTCAGAAGAAATCAAGGGAGTCTTTGTGGAATACCAGTTAGTTCCCATGAGAGTAGGAAGTTGTGTTTTGTTTCTCCATTTCTATCGTTGTATCACATACTTCGCATAGCTACTCCCTGAACTTCCAGGAAATTCTCTTGCGTACCATTTCCCTTAGGAGTGCAGGGATTACAGGTGTACAGCACTGCATTCAAGGTTCCAAGACCCAAGCCAAGTCTTTAGGCATGTGTGCCAAACGCTTTTCCCTCTGAGCTGTTTCTCAGGTCCAATGAGTAAAGATCTCTGTTTACCTGTCTCACCATGTGATCACTTCCTCTTGCAAAAATGCCTAGCCTTATGCTGCCCACCATGATGTAATGGAGTCAGGGAGGTCATCCTAAGAGCTAGTGCCATGCTGTCTGGAGTTTCAGCCTCTAAGACTATGAACTAAATGAACCTCTTTTCCTTCTGTTACCCAAACTTGAGTATTGTGTTACAGCAATGGAAAGCTGATTATTTTTAAGCATCACAAAACCACCAGCTGAGGAGGCTCAGGAAGTGTAAGTATTCAAATTTCAAATAGGAGGGAAATCGCAGGGACATCTGGGAGGCTGAGTCTTATCCTCCTCACTTATCCTGCTGAGTGGTGAGCCAAGGCAGAGGTTTAGGACTCAGGCATGGACAGCCTACTGCCTAGAGGCCACATGGACCCCAGGATAGCCAAGAATGTAGCCCCACATTTGTAAGCAACAACATTGTATCACAATGTCAAAAGGTTGGACACCCCAGATGGATCCTGTGCCTCATGGAAGAACAGGTTTTTGTTTTTTGGGGTTTTTTTTTTTTTTTTTTTTTTTGGTCTTTTTGAGACAGGGTCTCCCTGTAGCCCCAGCTGTCCTGGAACTCACTCTGTAGACCAGGCTGGCCTTGAACTCACAAAGATCAGCCTGCCTCTGCCTCCCAAGTGCTGGGATTAAAGGCGTGCACCACCACGCCCAGCTATTTTTTGGGGTTTTTAAAGTGTGTGATCCTCACAGAGCCCTGGAGGTTGCTTGGGCACAGGGCTGCAGAAGTGAGCAGGATGTGCTCTTTGAATTCTTTCCTTCCCTTCCCCCATGTCCTGAGAATGTACCCTTATGGTGCCAGCCACGTTCCCATGGAAATCACTTACCAATGGCAGACTGTTCCAGAAGCTCTGCAGTGATTAGCTACAGCCTGGGGTCTCTTGCTTCTGTAAAACCTGTACTCTGTCCTTTACAGGGGTCACAGTTTAACAGAGGAGCCTTTTTAGTTTAACAATTCTCTAATCAGGCTTTCATTTGTTTAGCCACCCCCTCCATTTTCTCTGTCTCCCTCTTGTCCGCCTACTCACACACTTCCCACTGTGTCCAGTGCCAAATTATATTTTACTCTCAACCTGAGAATGGAATTGTACAAGGCGTCAAGCCCAGCCAACAAAGGACCCGTCCTACCAGCAGATTGAGATGTCAGTTTATACATATACAACTCTCTCCAAGCACTGTAGCTTCTGTCCTGAGAAGTCCAAGACAAGAGAATCTTTGGATGGAGCAGGAAGCAACTTTCCCATGGTTGCTAAGACCAGTACGAGGCTGCGAACCAGCACCTCGGCTCTTCTGAGCATCCAAGGCAACAGCCTGCTCTTTTCCCAGGAGACACTCACCACAACAGCGAAATGCAGTAGGCCATTTATCACTGCCCCAGGTGCAACATGTGCATGCTACTCGGTATACACAGCCTGCAGGCCTACAGGTGCAACATGTGCATGCTACTCGGTGTACACAGCCTGCAGGCCTACCCCTTCCTACCATCCTCACCTTGACCTGCGGGATGACAGTCTTCAAATCTCCAGGTTCTTCTCTGGTGTACAGCAGACCTGCGAGTGTATTCTTCAGGGAGGGCTGGACTGGAGTACCACATCAGTTTGCTCCTAAATCAAATATGGGCTTCTTGAGTCTGAGTTCAGTGCTCTAGAGAAATGGTACAAGAAGCCGGGTGTCGTGGCGCATGCCTTTAGTCCTAGCACTTGGGAGGCAGAAGCAGGTGGATCTTTGTGAGTTCAAGGCCAGCCTGGTCTACAGAGTGAGTTCCAGGATAGCTGGGGCTACAAGGAGACCCTGTCTCAAAAAGACCAAAAAAAAGAAATGGTACAAGAGAAGGAGCCAGGGTCTGCTTGAAGGTAGAGGAGACTTGTGTCCCTGCATCCCTAACACCAACTGCAAAGGGAAAAGACTGACCAGGTAGCTGACTGGCCTGGGAGAAGTGCAATGAAACAAAATTATACATGTAAAATGAGTCCAAGAGAAACTGCTTCTAGAAAAATTTCAGGACATTTTATTGTAGAGTTAGGTCAAACTCTAGGACTACTTTTTTAATGAGAGCTTACTCCATATTACTGGTGAGTGGCCATGCTTGAGTAGGGTAGCGTAACCTGGCTCCCACTGGCCAGTGTGCACTCTGCCCTACCCCTTCCAGTTCATCAAACATAGGGAAAGAGCACTTGGCTCTCTGGGCTCAAGTTATGCAAAAGCCAAAAATAGACTCTCGGAGTGCACCCAGACATAATGATTCCATGCAGCAGAAGGTCACTGTGTCTGCTTTTCCTGCCAACATACCCCTGGCTCTTCATCTATGGCTGCTTTGTGAAGCAAGAGTGTAGTGCCAGGAAGCTGCACTCAGTGGCTGTGAGGCATTATGAGAATTTAAAATCATGTCAATGGGGTTTTGTCAGGAGAGGGGAGAGGAGGGAGTAAACACACAGTTTTAGAAGAGGACCATCTTTTAACATCCTTTTGTTTGTTGGCCTGAGAGCTATTGTAACTCGGTTAAGAAAAAAAAAGTCTCCCTAATCCAGCTACAAACAGTCTCTACCCTGACAATTCTGCCTAAACCCAAAAAGATACCACCCCAACCTATACTGTGGTTTGGAGTGGTGGGATGGTGAATGGGCTTTTTTCTTTGTGCTTTCTGGAATGCATACTTCTTTTTTAAATTAGTTTTGTTTTATGTGTATGAGTGTATTACTCGCAGGTATATAAGTACAATGTCCACAGAGGTCAGAAGTGGGCATCAGATGCTCTGGAACTGGAGTTATGAACAGGTGGTTAGCTATCATATGGGTACTGGGAGTCAAACACAGGTCCTCTGCAAGAGGACCCTCTATCCAGCCCTGGAATGCATACTTCTTATAGTTATAATGTAAAATAAGGCAGCAAATCCCATTTTTGCATGTGTGTGAACATGTATGTATGATAATGTGGGGGGACACATATGTAGGGGGTGTACATACACATGTATGTGAGTATGTGTGAAGACCCAGAGTTGATGTCAGGTGTCCTGGTTTGCTCTCCACTTTATTGAGGCAGGGTCTCTTGTTGAACCTGGGGCTGTCTGATTCTGGCTAGTCTAACTTACCAGCCTGTCTCTACCTCCTGAGGCCTGGAATTATAGCTGGCCACCATACCTGCCTTGCTTTTTGTGGGTGTCAGTCTTCTTGCTTTCACAGAAAGTACTTTTTCTCTTGAGCCAACCCCCCTAGTCTCCAGAAAAATCCTATTTTTTATTTTTTTTTTATTTATTTTTCAGGGGGTCTTTTTGAGACAGGGTCTCCCTGTAGCCCCAGCTGGCCTGGAACTCACTCTGTAGACCAGACTGGCCTTGAACTCACAAAGATCTGCCTGCCTCTGCCTCCCAAGTGCTAGGATTAAAGGCATGAGAAAAATCCTATTTTTTAAAATAAAAACTATTCACCTCCAAATGGATCAAAGACCTCAATGTGAAACCTGAAACTCAGAAACTATTAGAAGAAAATATAGGCAGTAACCTATAAGATATAGGTGTAGGAAAGGACTTTCTAAACCAGACAGTAGTTGTGCAGGAATTAAGGTCAACAATCAACAAATGGGACCCCATTAAACTAAAAAGCTTCTGTACAGCAAAAGAAACAATCAAAGAAGTGAAGAGAAACCCACAGAGTAGGAGAAAATCTTCACCAGTGACCCATCTGACAGAGGTTTAACATCCAGAATATATAAAGTACTCAAAAAACAAAGAATCAAGAAAACAAATGACCCGATTAAAAGATGGGCTAAGGATCTGAACAGAGTTCTCAAAAGAAGAAATAAAGATGGCTGAGAAACATCTTAAAAAGTGATCAGCATCCTTAGTAATTAGGGAAATGCAAATTAAAACCACTTTAAAACCATTTCATCTTATCCCAGTAAGCCTGGCTAAGATCAAGAAGACAAATGATACCAAATGCTGGAGAAGATGTGGGGAAAGGGGAATACTCATTCACTGCTGGTGGGATTGCAAACTCGTGCAACTCCTATGGAAAGCAGTGTAGAGAACTGTTAAAAAAACTAAAAACGAGGGGGCTGGAGAGATGGCTCCATAGCTAAGAGCAGCAACTGTGCTTGCAGAGGACCCGGGTTTGATTCCCAGCACCCACATGGTGGCTAAGAACCATCTTTAAGCCGGGCATGGTGGCACATGCCTTTAATTCTAGCACTTGGGAGGCAGAGGCAGGCAGATCTCTGTGAGTTCAAGGCCAGCCTGGTCTACAGAGTGAGTTCCAGGCCAGCTGGGGCTATGGGGAGACCCTGTTTCAAAAAGACAAAAAAAAAAAAAGTAAACTAAAAATGAACCTACCATTTGACCCAGTGATACCATGCCTTGGCATGTACCCAAAGATCTCATCCTATTGCAGAGTCCTTGCACATCCATGTTTGCTACTGCTCTTTCACAATAGCTAAGAGATCAAAGCAACCTAAGTGTCCCTCACCTGATGCGTAGATAATGAAAATGCGGTACATTTACACAATGGAGATCTACTCAACGGTAAAGAAAGGTGACATCCTAAAATTTGCAGGTAATGGATAGAACTAGAAGCTGTTATGCTAAGTGAAGTGACACAGACTCAGAAAAACAAACGACGTATGTTGTCCCTCCTATGTGGATCCTAGCACAAATCCTTTTTTCAATTTTTTATTTATTTTTTATGTATATGAATGTACTGTCTGCATGTAGGTTTGTGCACCCATGTCATGCAATGCCACATTGGTCAGAAGAGGGTGTCGGATTCCCCTGGAACTGGAGTTCTCCTGGAATTGGAGTTACAGATGGTTCTCAGCAGCCATGTGGGTGCTGGGGATCGAACCCGGGTCCTCTGCAAGAGCAGTTGGTGCTCTTAACCACTAGGCCATTTCTCCAGCCCCGCACAAATCCTTATATGCGAGTGTATATCCTGATGTAACTGCAGGAACCAGGATAATGGAAAGGAACCAGGGAGGTGAAGGGGAAGAAGGAACCTGAGAGGGAAGACTAGTAGGAGACAGGTGTCATTAAGGGAGAAATGGGTATAAGAACGGTATTTAAATGGAAGTGGGTAAGGAGAGTTATAGAAGGAGGTTTGGGGATGAAGGGAAAGAAGGAGCTCAAGAGAGATGGGACCCTAGGAGGCTGGTGTTATTGAGGGAGAAATGGGGAAAAATGGGGACACTTTAAATGGGGAGGACATGGAGGGAGGGTTAGACAGGGAGGGGGAGAAAGGAGAGATAAATAATGCCTAGCTAGTGTAAAAAACCTGAAGGAATCATATTAGTCTAACAGTCTAATGACAAATTGCACATACAGCATCTCTACATGAGTCCATGCACATAGCTGAAGGCTACATGACAAGAAACAGTGCCAGACAGGAGAAACCTTCCTTTGAGCTGTTGGCCAGGGTAGTCCAAGACACTCCCCAAACTACACAGGCTATTGCCACAACCCTTGATTGCCTCCCAGAACCTCAAGGCAAGACCCTATTACTGAAGACAGGACATACTTCAGAGACTGGATTTGGAGCACTGGAGCTGGAACTGACCTGGCAGCCACCTCCCCTGAGGGCTGGCTCTCACAGCTCTGGAGAGCACTGTGCAAGATGCTAAGGGAGGACAGCAGTCAATGGTCCAACACCGGCTTTAAGACCAAACATCCACATCAGTGTCCAGCATAGCATGCGACATTGGTGTAGTAGTGGCACATTTATCTTAAGGGCAATCAATGTCGAACTAATTGGACTTAAAGCCCATTCTTTGGGAGGAAACTCAAGTGTGGTACTGTTAAACCTGGCCAGATACACATGGCTAGAGAGGTCATAGATCTTAGAGAAATTCCTAATACTGTCACATCCCTAGGTTAAGGAAACTTCTAAGTGCAAAATAGGTATCCTTATATTTATAGACAACTATCCCATATACCACACAAAATAGAAGCTTCTTTTGCACCAGATGAAAACTGACAGAATACCACAACTGGTCACACGAAGACATTGTCTGTAAATTGCCCAAGCCTAAGTAGCACATCGGCAATACAACCTCTACAAAGGAGCCTAATTAGGACAATAATTAACCTTTTAACTCTCATTAAGGAAGCTCCCTCATGCAACAGGGGGCAGGAACTCAAAAGGTCATAAATGGCCAAGTTGTGGAGATTAGGAGTCTACAGAGTGTGGATTCATGGACAGGTCTTCAATATTCAGCTTCACTCACCCAGGACTCAGGAACCATTGTGGAAGAGGTGGCAGAAAGATCGTAAGAAGTTATGCAAGACCATATGGAAATAAAATACTACAAGCTCCTGGGACCCTGCTCATATGAACCTTGGTGTTAGCATGCATTCACAAGACCCGTGCAAACCCAGCCAGACAAAACCCAGCATGGAACTGGGGAAACAGGCAGTAGAACCCGCTCTTAGGTGAAGAAATACTGGAATATTGATTACTGTTGAGTGAGGAAGAACTGGTCTTCTTAAAATGAAGGACTCTGGATAAGCTGACTAGAGCTCAGTGGATGAACTTGCACTGAGGAATGGCCAAGGAGATTAATTTGGCTCAATAGGCCTTAACACAAATGACGGAATGTATGAGTTCCGGTGCGGGGACTGTGGGAGGGTGCCAGTGGAGAGGGGGGTGTAAAGATGATTAAGAATAATTGAGATATTATGTATGAAATATACAAAATTCTATTAGAAAGTTTATGTAAATACACACAGATCAAACTGTACCCTATGCTACCCGCCTGCCTTTGGACTTTTTCAGTCCTAAGTGTTGTCAAGTGGCATGGACAGGGCTGCCCTTGCCCACATCAGTCCCTAGCCAAAGGTCAGTATCCCCAGCCCTCTCCCCATCATAGATTCCAGAGGGGCTGCTAGGTAGGAGCAGACACCTACCCTGAGGGAACAAGTACAGGAAAGGAAACCCAACAGCAAGGAGGGGAAAGGGTCAGGGCTGTTTGTCTCCACAGTCAATCCTGCTTGACATGTGTTTGTCCAGAGAGAACACTACATTCTTGCCCTGGTGCACATTGTTCTATAAAGTGGAAAGATCCTGTTTTCCGGTCCTGTAAGGATCAAATAAAATGTAATAAGTAGAGACAAATATCTGGGAGGAAATCACTCCTGGAGGAATCCCAAATAGCCTCTTAGAGTTGGAGAGGAGAAAGACAAGATTTTCATTTAGCTAGACTTGAGCTTTGGTGACCCTGACTACTTACTGACAAGAGCTCAGTCTGTCAACGAGTGCTGTCTACCGATCTCAGCCCATGTGGTACACGAGGTGAACAGGCTGACAGAAAGGGCACACGGGGGCTGGTAGCACCCTGTCATCTGCCCTTTGGACACAGTTGCTCCTGCGCGTTTCCTTATAATGACACATGTGTCCTTGTCTCTGAGGTGGTACACAAACAAACATACAAATTCACGAATATATTTATTTTAATGCCCATTTGAAAAACATCAGACTCCCCAAAGTAATCACTGCCTGAACAACTGTTTAAAACTGGCCAAGATAGGTTAGCTTTCTTGAGGAGGTTAATTCTCAAGACACATGAAGTAAATCACTGTATTATGGGACACAGATATGGCAGAGATTAGAAAGGTAGAACAGCAATTGAATGAACTGTCCTTAGCAAAGAATCTCTGGAATTCCTAGTTGGCCAGCTTCATTTATTTCCCTTCCCTTTTTTCTCCGTTTTTAATCTTACTCTCTCCGAATGAAGCTGCACAGAAAATAAATTGCTTACAAGAAAAAATGGTTGTGAACACTTTTAATAATGATGCTACTAACTTACAGAGAGCATCAACAAAGACTTACTGCTTTTTGGGTGTAGAATCTGAGAGCTGCTTATCTCCCCTTCAGATCTAGGCTTCAGACCTATCATTCTGTCTCCTGGTGGAAAATGTTTATATATGCACTTATGCTGGCTGTCTTGTTCATAGCCATGTCTGCCGTTTCCTGTGGCCTATGTTTGTATGTGTGTATATGCAGACATATGCCAGCATGCTTGGATTAAATGGTAACAAGATAATATGCCATGTCTAAGCTACTGTAATGTTTATATTAAATAATGACATGCTGATGTTGGTGGTCCATAGTTCTCCATTTTCTATTAACCATCCAGCCAAATAAATGGTTTTCTGATGTCTCTTAGATGGAAATCTTCTATGAATGTGGAAGCCATTAACAGAATAATTGCTGTCTGTTGCCATGACAACCAGCCGCTGCAGTCACCTGCCCGAAGTCCTGCCAGACTGCACCAGCTCAGCTGCGCCTGTGGTGAAGACTGTGGAGGATTGTGGCAGCCTGGTGAATGGGCAGCCACAGTATGTCATGCAAGTTTCAGCCAAGGACGGGCAGCTGCTGTCAACAGTAGTGCGGACTCTTGCCACCCAGAGGTAGTACCACAGTTCAAATAAACCAATCTGCACTTGATCCAGAGAGCTGTTTGCCAGGTGGAGAATACTAAAGGGAGTGTAATTAGTGTTCAGGTCTCTGAACAGGTGATGGGAAAAAGAAGAGAAAAGACTATACAAGTTCTGTTGGCATTTCTACACTGGGAAGGGCGTAAAGCTAAAATTCATGCTGTCTAGAGAGCCAGGCAGGAGAAAGATGCCACAAGACAGGGGTTACTTGCTTCACATTTGCTGCTATGACCCGGCTGTGGTCACCGCTCTCTTCTTGTCTCCAGCAGCTAACAAAGCCAGCCTTGTTAGGATAGAAGGAAAGCACCTGCTTTCAGGTGACTGAGCCAAACCAATGGGCTGAGGTAAGGTACCATGCAGCCTAGGTTGGCCTCATACTCTCTATGTAGCTAAGGATAGCCTTGAACTCCTAAGCCTGCCTCCACCTCTGGAGTACTGGGATGTCACTGTGGCTGGCTTTGAAGTAGCACTCCCCATGTGCATGCCGCTCAGCATCCCACAGTGGACACTCTGTCCAGGGATGCTCTCTGGGTGAGTCTCCTTTTGTCAGGTAGGGACTTCTCTGTTGTCCCTTCCTTCACCCTCTATAGACCATCCATGACCCTTCAAATACACTCCAACCTGTGAAGAGCCACTGTCACAGCTCATCTCCCTGTTTCACACAGGGTGCTGAACAACTTAGAGACCACTTATCCGGGCCAGCACTCTGTCCCTGGGAGTTCTCCTCTTACACTGCTGCCTACCCAGCGGCATATTAGGAGCTATAGGCTGCCATGCTAATGGAGGCACCCAGGATCCTCCAGTTTTTGTTCCAAAAGAGTGAACAGGACTTCTGACCTGTGGATGTAAAGTATATGTGAACACAAGCCTTGTTCCCTAGTGTCAGTGTGGTACCCCTGACCTGGTTTTTATGCCTTGGTTCCTTTCCTAGGTCTGAGTGATCCATCAATTTCTCTGGTAACACACAGCCCCATAGTCCTTATAGGTGTCTACAGCAAGATATACCATGGCCTGGACCCAGCAGCCCTCAGACATGGAGTCATACCCACTCTTACTGTCCATAAACCTATTTAAAGTCTGTGTGGCCATCACAAAGAAAAGAAATAGAAAACTATGTATTATATGTATTATATATTTTCCACTTCTTGGAGAACTTCCAGCATTTGGTTAGGACTCAGAACATAGTGTGGTGGTGAGTGTCATTGCCCTCTGTGAACACCAGCCTCCCTGGGAGGCATTGGTCACCTTGCTTAATCAAGAGCAGGCTGCTTGAAGTACTGAGACCTGTGTCTGTGTGTGTTTGGCTGTCTGCTCTTTCAACCTGCTCAGGCCACACAGAGCTAGCTGCAAACCAAAGGTCTGCAGTTTTGCCTGCTTATGGCTCAAAATGAGCAAAGGGAGGTAAGAGCAAAAACCCAGCTGCCTCCTCCCCCCTCCTCCTCTGTCTGGAGTATGAGGATCCCTTTAGGGCAAGTGAAGAGGAGGACTCCTTCTGCTTCTGCTCTCCATTCATTCCCAGGATCAATCCTGGAAAAGTCTTTGGGAATCATCAGCTTTCCTGTAATGTTTCCATCTGCGCCAGAGACAATACTGCAAAGAGTAACTGGACGTGGACCTAGATTAGCATCATCTTTGGGGACCTTGTGAAGAAAAGGAGGAAAATGTACAAGGAGACAGGGTTGCCACATATCATGATGACATGCTTCCAAATCTAATACTCACTGATGAGTAACACAAATAACACAGGAAAATGTCAATTGTAGAGGGAGATGGCCTCTCCCATTGAAACAATTGGCCATTGTATTCTGATGCTTCCATTGGCTACAGACTTCCAAGGTGAGGACTGTGTTACTTGATTTTCCTTGCCCTGAGTTCTTCTGCAGTGAGTCTAGCTAGAGTTAACGTGGCATTCGCTGCTGGGCCTCTCCATCTAGGCTTCCATTCTTGATTATCTGTTCTCATCCTCACAATCACAATAGAAAAGTCACTATCTTTGTACCCATTTTAGAGAAGTACAGAGAGATGAAACTACTTTCCTAAAGCTAGCTGGCAAGTGAATCCCAGAACTGGGAGCCCGGGCAGGTGGACTCCAGAGCTGGGCAACGTTAACTGCGTCATGCCCTCTCCAAGAAATGTGAAGTAGTTGTGTTCCCCTAATTAAAGTCAGAACTCCAGACAGAAGCCACCTCAGTGGGACATAACCACCATTCGCTTTCAGTGTAGTGGCTTTCCTATCCCAGAGCTTATCCTCCAGAAGCTCAAAGGGCCATCTACAGCTCTGCCTTGTGCCATTCAGTCTGCAGCTTCAGCCTTGGTCATCAGTCTACTTCCCTGCTCTCACACTCCTGCAGTGTTGAAAAGAGGGTGTACGAAAGTGGCCTGGCCCTATTCAAAAGATACAGTTTGCCTAGAAACTACAACTGATGTCACCTTAAAAGAATTTCTGGGGCTGGGCATGTGGCACACCCCTTTAAGCCCAACACTTGGGAGGCAGAGGCAGGCAGATCCCTGTGAGTTCCAGGCCAGGCTGGTCTGCATATTAAGTTCTAGGCCAACTGGGGCTATAGGGAGACCCTGTCTCAAAAAGACCAAAAAAAAAAAGAATTTCTGTTCTTAATGGTGATGAATGCTTTTATTGTTTTGATCGGTGGTTTGCTTGAACTTCTTCTGTGTTCATGACAAATATAACTTTTTTGTGCACATTCACTCATTTGGTCCTAGGCCCCTATTATGATATTGGCTACTTCTTATTTCTTTATGTTGGTAAGAACAGAATGTCCAAGTACTCTGGAATTCCCAAGACC
Source organism: Rhizomys pruinosus (assembly GCA_009823505.1). Classification (NCBI taxonomy): domain Eukaryota; kingdom Metazoa; phylum Chordata; class Mammalia; order Rodentia; family Spalacidae; genus Rhizomys; species Rhizomys pruinosus. Next base: position 125,079 of record VZQC01004736.1, on the reverse strand, counting down.
ACTGGTCACACTACCAAGGTCAAGTGTAAAAATCTTGCCATAGCAAGATTTCTGGGGACCAGAGAGATTAACAGGGAAGTCATATGATCAAAATAAATGATGTGACTGTTTGGGCCCAGCCAGCAAGATGACTCAGCAGATAAAGACTCTGGCCTCCAAGTCTGACAACCTGAGTTTGACCCTGGAACTCTCACTGTGGAAGGGAAGGAGAGAACTGATTCCTACACGTTGTTCTCTGACCTGCACACATGCCTGGTCCCATAGCATGAGTGCACACGCACACACACACACACACACACCCACACACACACTCACACTCACATTGTGGAAGGGAAGAAGAGAACTGATTCCCACATGTTGTTCTCTGACCTCCACACATGCCTGGACCTATAGCATGAGTGCACATGCATATGCTCCCCCACACATGAGAAGTTGTATACTCACACACAGCGCACACACATACACAAGCAAAAAAGAAAAGAAACTGTGATTAAAATACAAAAACCTATCAGTTCATACCAAATCTCTCATCACTTTTAAGACCCCAGAGAATCATAGCTCTAATCTGAAAACAAGCAATACTAAAACCATTATATCCTTTACAGGTTAGGAGATGTTATAAGCCACAGTAAGACCCTGTCATATTTAACAGGGGGGAAAAATGTAATTCATGGATTAACATATCATCCAAACATATGTGTCTATGCCAAAGTAACCTACCATAACTATTAGTGCTGCTTAAATACCTATATATCTAATTGCTTGTGCTTCATTAGTAGGAT
>VZQC01004736.1:22529-123419 GCA_009823505.1 Rhizomys pruinosus | reverse complement strand
AAAAAAAAAAAAAAAAAAAAAAAAAAAAAAAAAAAAGCAAAAAATTAAAAAATACTAATAAAGAAATCCTAACATTCCTATCCAGACTGGATGACTAGGTGACCTTGTAAAAGATAAGGTTTCCACCTAAAAACATTTCAACAAATAAATGAAAAAAACAAATGATAGAATTAATGTTATTGTCGATCTCTAAGACTCAATGGCTTCTGACATCGCACACACAAAAGGAGATAACCAGACATCATGAGTCAGCAATGTCCAGAGGAAAGTGAGTGCAGACCTACATACATTTAAGAGGGGCCTAAGGCACGTCTGTTCTAGGCGGTTGCCACTAGGGAAGGACCACAGGACATAGAGCAAGAGGCCTCCGTAGGGCAGCGAATGGCCACCCAGTGACCAGCAGACTCCCCTCTTTGTCTTGTAGCCCCTTCAATGACCGGCCGATGTGCAGGATCTGCCATGAGGGCAGCAGCCAGGAGGATCTGCTCTCCCCATGTGAGTGCACAGGGACCCTGGGGACAATCCATCGGAGCTGCCTGGAGCACTGGCTGTCATCCTCAAACACCAGCTACTGTGAACTCTGCCACTTCAGGTTTGCAGTGGAGCGCAAACCCAGGCCGTTAGTGGAGGTCAGTAAATGGGGGAGCGTCCTGAAACTTGGCTGTAACGAGGAAATGATGTCTACTCTATGGTAGATCGCAAACTCTGTAGAGCCTCACTGAAGCGCAGCAATAGCTTTGTGTGTGTGTGCGCGCGCGCGCGCGCGTGCGTGTGGGGGCGGGGGCATACCAGCTCACTCAGGAACCAGCAGCAGAAAAGTGACTTCCTCCAAAGGGTGGAAGGAAGAAAGCAGAAATCAGTGCCAGGAGAAAGGGACAGCTTAGAGGTGCAGGCTCTTTTTGCTAATCCCTGTGAGATGGAACATCTTATCAAACAACTCTATGTATATCTGCCCAACTTGAAGCAACACCTAAGAGGGTAAATTTGGTTTGTAGAGCCTGAGAAGTCTTCAGAAAAGATAGGTATGTAGTACAATGGATTAGACCCACACTTTCTGAGTTCTGGGTTCCTGGGAAAACCATCCTACCTCTTGAAATTACTGCAAGGTTTTAAGAATTACTGGTTAAAAAACACTTGTAATTCAGGAAACATCTATTAAGTGTTTGAATGAAAATGATCTTTCCTGGGAACTCATTCAGTCTCCAGCAAATTACCTAGCATTCCAATTTATTTACTTCTTTGGAGATGGGGGTGTTGGGGGGTACAGGGCCTTACCATATAGCCCAGGCTGGCCTTGAACTCACAGAGATCTGCCTGCCTCTGCCCCCCAAGTGCTGGGATTAAAGGCATGTACCACCATGCCCAACTAGAATTTCTTTCTGTAAAAGGTGATGTTGTTAATCCAGACAATGAAATGGCAGGGTGTTCTTCCTTTAGAGCCAGGGGCTAGTCTGATATTAAAAGAATTGGGGACTGAGATTTATTATAGTATTTCTGCCCTCCTACCTCCAAATTCTGCTAGGCAATTAAAGCCTAGATATTGGCGACAATAAATATTTCAATATACTTTGAAGCAGAGTGCTGGAATAGGCATTGTGTCTGGAATACAGATCTGCTGAGAATCTTCTCTTTATTTTAATGGCTAACCCATGGAAACCTGCAATTAGAGCTACAATTTGAAATCAAGAAGCCCTCCTTGGAGATGATTTAATAAATGTGTTAACACTGGGGCACTGAAAGCCCTGCATATACAGTATCTTGGTTTTGACCTTGAAAATTTAATCAGGACCCATAACTGGAACTTGTTTTAGCTGTGACTTACTTGCCAAATGGCACGGCGTTTATTTGACTTGCCCCAGCAGACTCTGTGCTTTTCTTAAGGCTGGATCAAATGACCTCTTAATTTAGCCATCTTGCCACTTGACATCCACTTTAAGAAATTCATATTTGTAGACTGCCTGCCAGGAATTTGGCCCTGTGCCAGAGTCCCTGGAACTTAACATTCAGAACTCCTCTGTGGAGGGGAAGATAAAATGAAATAATAAACAAAGGAGGTTTCCCAAGCCCAAAGGCTAGAGGAAACGGAAGCCTATTTCTCCTTTCCAGAAACCTTTTGGAATCTTCCCAATTTACTGTTGCAGGCTCTCCGAGAAAGCTGGCTTCCTGGAGTGAGGAAGTCAGGATTTTAAATGGAGCTGCCCAGTGGTTTTTACTGGGGTCTTCTCCATAAATAAAACTTGTGTCTTGGATTGGCAAAAACCCAGAGGAAGAGGGGGTTATTGATGTGTGTCATATGTGCACATTTGTGTACGTGCCATGGATTTTTTTATATCAAGTTGATAACTGAATGCCATGGTTTTTTAAAATAACCTGTGTGTGTGAAATCACTGAGCCAACCTTTTCTACCTCAGAGAGGGTAGCAAATACCAAAGGTTCTTCAGAGTGGCCAGTCAGGTCACAGACTGACTCCAGAATGGAAGGCAACTGTCATTAAACAAGGAAACAAGGCAAATGACCTTGAGAATGTGTGAGGTGCTCTACAAGATTTAGGGCCTCGCCTACAAAAACTTCACCCAAACGGTCACCGGTGGGGAAATTTTCATTGCACAAATGGAATGTGACAATTTTCAGAGTTAATGATGATTGAACAAGTTGAAAGTGAAAAGCAAACCTTCTCAGGCTGGGAGAGGCTGGCCGTTTGACCATGCCATGGTGAAATGAACTTGCTGTTTGACTACAAGCAATAAAAAGCTGTCTTTGGTTTTTCAGCTGGAGGACAAATGAGAACCAGGTGGGAGCAGATTCTTAGACAAATGACATCGCTAATTGACTTTTCCCAGGCTTACGGAAGGGCAGCCTAGTCATAGTGGCATCGCTCCTCAATAATTCTCTCTTCTCAGTAATATAAAATGTTCTATTCTCTATTGCATTCTAAAATATGAGCATGCTTCTTTTTAGTGTATCAGCCAGACCTGCCTATTTAGCTAAGGATTAGGAGTATTGTTACTTTATTTCTCATTTACTCATTTTACTCCTTTAATTGCTTTAATCATTACTTTGTTTACCAGTTGGATCTGCTTTCTCATTAAAGCAAGAAAATTCTACAGCATTTAATTTTAAAATCAATGTGACAATAGCAGCTCTTGTTGCTAGAGGAAGCAGTTTTAAAAGTCATTTATAAATTTTATTTGTCAGCTTCTAGATGCTAACACTGGCTGGAATTACTTCAACATCTCAGACCATAGGAAGCCCTTGTAGTCCATATTCAGCACAACCCTTCAATCTCCTTTAGCCCTGTTCCTAAGGCACCTTGCCTTCACTTCCTTTTCTGTACCCTTGCAGCCAGCAGTTAGATGTTCATTTTTAGCTAGTCAAGAACTCGGGGCTGTTGCATATACACAGGCCGTGACACAAAGAGTTTTTCCCCCAGAGGGTAACTTTCTATGCATAAGAGCCAAAGCAATAGTTGATTTTTACTAGAACTTCCAGACTGGGCATTCCTCCCCACTTTGCCACTGACCATCTGTGTGACCATCTGTGGTGGCTCAGCTCAGTTTCACTGGGCTTCACCAAGGAGGAGGATAGGCAAGGAGGTCCATGATATCTTTCAGTCTCTATAAAGCTAAAGGTCCTTTTGGGGGAGGGGGAGGGAGAAAAGGAAAAGAGAGGAGAGGAGAGGAGAGGAGAGGAGAGGAGAGGAGAGGAGAGGAGAGGAGAGGGAAGGAGAGGGAGAGGGAGAGGGAGAGGGAGAAGGGGAAGGGGAAGGGGAAGGGGAAGGGAAGGGAAAGGAAAGGAAAGGGAAAAGGGAAGGGGAAAGGAAAGGAAAAAAGGAAAGGAAAGGAAAGGAAAGGGAAAAGGGAAGGGGAAAGGAAAGGAAAAAAGGAAAGGAAAGGAAAGGAAAGGAAAGGGAAAAGGGAAGGGAAGGGGAAAGGAAAGGAAAAAAGGAAAGGAAATGAGGAAAGAGTCTGAGGCCAGATAGTGCTTAGTAGGAGAGCATACTTAGCATGCAAGAGACTCTGGGTATGCTACTCCCCCATGCAAGTAAATAAATAAACAAATAATGCTCAAACAAGTATATTTTATAGCATGATTTATATCTTAATATGTTGATTGTATATCTATCTACTTTCCTGTCTACCTTCTTACCTGACTTGCCTGCCTACCCACATTGCAGATTTTATGCCTTAAATATTTTCTTGCTGCAAAGTAAGCCAGTAAAACAAAAGTTAGTTCCAACCCAAGGGAGCTACACTGCCGTCATCTCATTCAGTTAGATATGGATGAATTCCTGCTGTAGGGCAGCTAATGCAATCTCATGAGGTCTGTGTCCGATCACCCAGAGCTTGAAAGGAAAACACTCTAACCGTGCATGGCAAAGGAAGGAGCAGTGATAACATGCATGCGCTTCATACCTCCACAGCTAGCACCTCTCCATGAAGTCTTTGTGGGGTTTATTGATAATGGAAAATGTATCCAAGGAAGTTTGTAAAATGAATTACCCCCAAGAATAATGACCCACTAGAAATAGTAAATAGATATCCACTGATCATAAAAGGATTCACTGAATAACCAGCCTAGGTGATTTTGTGTCCTCCTTTCTGCTCATTTCTCGTTTCCCTCGTTTCCCTTGGTAAGGTGAACTCTGGTACCATTCTTTTAACAAACAATAAGATACAGCAGACTGATTTAAAAATATGTATCTTAAGATTGAGTTCTCAAAATGTGTGCCTGGACTCTAGCCTACTGTTATCAAAATGGTTCAGACTGACCAGTGTGCCAAGGAAGCCCATCTCATGTGTGCAAATAGAGTGCTGACAACCTCAGTTCCTAATGATGGAGTCTCTGCCACAGGCTCCTCTAGGATGTGCATCTGTAATATCCACCTTCGCCCAGAAAACTCTTCAAATTGTAGATCAACTCAACAACACAGTGATTAAAATGAAACAGCCAGGAAATGGTGGAAATTCGGTAAAAAGACTTTCTGCTCTGATCCTCCTTCCATCAAAGGGGCATGGTGATTCTTCACAGAGGGTGTGATTGGGTTTCCTATTCCTATTTCTTTTACACAGACCCAGCTGATTGATAAGAATTGTATGAACAATTTAAAAAGCTGGTCTCTGTGAGTAAAAGGTTTAGCTAAATTGAAACTGAGAAGTATTTTCACACATATCAGCTACCTGCAATAATAGAATGTAAACCTAGGAAGATGAGGATTAAAGATTTGTTTTCAAAGGTTTTGTATTTGTAAATCTTTTTTTTTCAGGGCACTGGAAGAAAATAGTTTTAAAGTGTGCTCTGGATTCAGTGTGTATCTTCAGCTACACACCAGGGAGAAACTATACAAAGACAAGGGAAAAACACCCATCTGGAGAGACACACACTGAGCAGGGAGACACATTGAGAAACCACCTTGGACCTTGCCACTTGCTATTTAATACATTCAAGATTTAATTCCTACTTGAGTGTGAGATAGATTATATATATATATATATATATATATATATATATTTACTCATGTGTGTCATACTTAAGTAGACACAATGCTGTAGTCTGTGGTAGTGTGTTTTGTTTTCTTTTTAATATTCATCCAAGTAAAAACACAAGCTTGTGGCAGAGTATTCATCAGCAAACCCTTATGGCAATAGGGAACTGGGGAATTATGTCATAGGGGGCATAGCTGATTGGAGGAGATTCCCAGGTGAATTGCATTGATTTTGGAAAGCCAGCAAGTTTCTTTCTCCATTGCAGTCTGTGAGGACAATCCAGAGCATAAGGTATGTGGACATAATCATGCCATGTGGTACTTGAGTTTTATTGAATTCATAGCTTCATTTGTCATTAAGGAACATGAATGCTCTCAGGTGAGCCCATGCCGTGCCAGCTTGCCTCCTGCTCGCGTTGCCCCTCACAGGCTTGCATTGCCTGCCTACCATTTACCATTGGGTGACTTCTCCCATCTTTATTATTTTTTCTTTATATAAACAGTTTATTTATTCTAAACAGCAACACAGACAAAACGCCATATAAACACAAAGGAAGTGGTGCAGAATGGAGATGCTTGGCCAACTTCGGATCTGATGCTCATAAGCAACAGCTCAGGTTCAGGGAGGGACAGTGTGGTTCTGTCACACAGCCAGCTAGAGAGCTCCGAACAGTGAGAAGCACGCCTGCATTGGAGCGCGAAGGAACTAGCTCCTAGAGGCTTACCAAGTACGAAAGTTTAGGATTTTACAGCAGTTGAAATACTGACATCAATATTAAAATAAAGGCAAGCTTTTCGTAACAATAAAAATACTAAAGACTGAAGAAAGAGACCCTATATGAAAAACTGGGGCAATTTAGCGAACTGAGAACTGTTTTCCAGTGGCAGAAATGGGAAATGACACCCGCCCAACCCTCACAGGCCACTAGTAACTGTATGGAGCGACTTAGATCTGCAAAAGGTTGTAAACAAGTTCTTGCCAAGCCAATCCCTTCCTCGTCAACGAGCACAGGGCCACTGCTTATGAGGGGGCGAACTTCTTCACCTGTGCTCGAACCCTTTTCTCGTATTCCACTCTGCTTTGGCAGTAAATCGTGTAGGCCTCTGCTTGAGCTGGGTTTTGGATATTTGGTTTATTTGGAAGTTCTTGTATTCCTAATAAGATCTGTTTGATTGTGATGGCTGGCCTCCAGTCCTTGTCTTCCTCCAGGATGGACAGACACACTGTGCCTGAAGGGTTCACATTTGGGTGAAATAGTGGTGGCTCAGATTTACATTTCGGTGGTGAGGATGGGTAGTCATCTTTGAAAAGCATCCGTAGCTTGAATAAGCCTCCTTCCATGGAGTCCCCTTCTTTCCAGTGATGGCACACTCCCAGTTCATCAGGTTCATCGTGCCATCAGGGTTCTTTGTTGGGACAGCCACAAAGCCAAAGGGGTGGTCCTTCCTCCACGCTTTCCTCTCCTGGGCAAGTCTCCTGAGGGTAATCTCCCACATATTCAAAGTCCCTGGGCAACCGCGACCCGGACCATTGCCCTTCTCCCATCTTTAAAACTGTTGTCAGAACATTTCTTTCTACCAGCATCTTTCTTTGAGGAGAATTCTAGGTGAATATAGTAACCTCTTTCTCTTGTCCTCATTCACAATCAGGCTGGAAGGACTGATCCATAATCACAAGGTGAAACTCTTTAAAAAATAAATAAATAAAAAAGGGAGGCTGGAGAGATGGCTCAGCAGTTAAGAGCACCGACTGCTCTTACAGAGGACCCGGGTTCGATTCCCAGCACCCACATGGTGGCTGAGAACCATCTTTAAATTGCACGACACAGGTGCACCTACCTACATGCAGCCAGGACACTCATACACATAAAATAATAAATAAATTTAAAAAAAAATCCTCAAATGAACAACGAGAATAATAGTTATTTACAAGTTGTGCTCTGGAGTACAACTTGTGCTAGGCACATATTTCCTTGACATCTGACAAGGTCACTGGGCAGCCTTTGATCAAACCACATGCCTACATGTGGCCTTGTGGTAGCACTGCCTCTGCCCACAGTTGAGATGACAGGTCTATGACCGAGCCTCAGCAGTCGTCAACCTTGCCATTGATCAGCCTTGTGTTTTTCTTTTAGTTTTAGGGGCTAATTTAGCAGTTGCTTCGTTACTTAACGCTTAGCTACAAAGAAGCTGTTTTAAGGTATCTATTAAATTCACAGCTTGCTTCATTAAAAATCACTTCATTAAAAAAGCAAGCCAACCGAAGTGTTCATTCCCGTGGCCATGCCAGATGGAAGTGAGCTACGTGTGTGGCGCCTGTGCTCTCAGCCCTATCACTGGTGGTAAAGGATTAATTTGGAGGGAAAATCCAATTCCCTGCTTAAAAAGAGTTACATGAGAAGAGTCTATTATTTAAATTGCACTGACACTTGCAGTGAACTCGGGCTGGAATATGCTTACCATCCACATTCTCGTTAAGACCTGGTTCTGCTCCCTTTTTGTCCCATCTGAAAACTTTAATGAACAGAGATCCAAAGACACAAAACACCAAGAACCGTTCCATGTGACTGTATTTTCATTTTCTATGTTTCACGAGGCAGAGAGGATGGAGAATAAGAAGCAGGTAAGTATCCACCACCCAGAATTAACACACGTTAGCATTTTAGAGCAGCTTACCTTTCCTAGAGAGGCCTTGAGAAAATGTCTACGCTCATCATAAATCCATCCCTACGTATTCCCAAATGGGAGAGAAAATCCAGCCAGGTTTTCTTTAAACATATCTGGACTAAGAAGAGGCAGTGAACACAATGCAAATGGGCTCTGCTGGCTGATTCCAAATATGAGAATAAACTGCACAGAAACGTTGACTGGTAAGGGTTCATGTCTTTGAAGAGCAGACATGTGATTTGGGGTAAAGGCGTCCCTGGGCTGTTGGCAGGAAAGTTTTATAAGGACCGAGGCTGGTGGCCATCTTTCTCCTGAATCCTGTGACATAACAAGGCACACTTAATTTTGAGGAATTGCTGGTGCAAGGTGCACAGCTTCCGGTGCAGTGGAAGGGAGCTCCGTGTAGATTCCTGAGACAGCTACAGACCATGCACAGTACTCTCTGCTGAGGGCTTCTGCCAGCCCTCCTTGTGCCTCTGCAGCTTTAAGCCAACCACTGACTTAACTCCACAGAAGAAATCCACAGCTTTAAAGGACTGTGCTGTGAAATGTTGGGAGTAATACATGATTGCAGGTATGCACTGCCTGATGGACAGTTGTTATTGGCAGTAGATACTAATAGAAATATGGCAACTTTTATTTGCCATGTAAAGTATAAAAGAATGTTCAGTTGGCTCAGTCTTTATAGTCACTAACCCCTGCTGTGCCCTTTTACATTAAAAGCCTCACTTCCCAGAATAAGCCTGAATTAATTAATTAATTTGCTTTGAACCCTTTTTTTTTTTTTTTTGGTCTTTTCCAGACAAGGTCTCTCTAAAGCCCCAGCTGGCCTGGAACTCACAGAGATCCGCAGGCCTCTGCCTCCTGAGTGCCAGGATTAAAGGCCTGCACCACCACGCCCAGCTTAAAGACCACCATGTGGGTGCTGGGAATCTAACCCGGGTCCTCTACAACAGTTGGTGCTCTTAACTGCTGAGCCATCTCTCCAGCCCCCAATAGTCATCTTATTTCAATGACTCATGTATCCCTACTATAAAAACATCAACCCATTTTATAGATAAGCAAGCTGAAGCACAGAGGTATTAAGACACTCTTTGGTCCAGATGTGGTGGTGCACAACTTTAATCCCAGCACTACAGAGGCAGAGGCAGGAGGATCTCTGTGAGTTTGAGGCCAGCCTGGTCTACATGAGAGTTCCAAGCCAGCTGTGGCTACCGTGTCTCAAAAACACCAAAAAAAAAAAAAAAAAAAACACTTTGAAGATCTTAAACAATTGTAGCCTCTAGGCTATCTCCAAAGTCCCCAGGCTTTCTGCATACTTGGTACCTTAGTCCACTTGGAACTGCTGTAACAACACCATAAATGAGGGGACTTATAAACCACAGGAATGTATTTCCCGAAGTTACAGTCCATTGGGTACATGATCAGAGCCCAGGGTGCTCAGCACCTGGCAAAGGCCCTTCTGCACTACAGACTGTTGACTGCTTGCTGTGTCTTCACATGGCAGAAGGAAAGAACTAGCTCTTAGCAATCTCTTTTCCAACCACTAATCCCAACTCTGAGGGTTCCATCCTCCTGATCTGATCACCTTCCACCTGGCTGTTGGCTGTCCTTTCTTTCTTTACTCAGTGGTACACACACGTGCACACAGAGCCGAGGGCACCAGCCTTTCCTCAGAACTAGAAACACTTGAGAAAAAGGAGAATGAGGACTGAAGGTGCGGTCATTGGTGGAGTACTTGCCCAGTATTTGTGAGGCCCTAGGTTCATTCCCTAACACATGGAGTGGGTGGGAGAGAGAGCTGGCAGGGAGGGAGGGAGGGAAAGAGAAAAAAGGGGTGGAGAGAAGAAGAGAGGGAGAGAGAAAGGAAAAATATTATGAATAAAGCCCTGGTTCCCTCCTCGTACTGAGTTGATCTACTAAATCCAGAGCTGATGTGGAAGAAGAAAGGATGAATGGATGAGGAACAGAAGATTAGGGCCGTGAAGCTAACTGGGCATGACAGCACCGAGGTGGATGTATGGCACTATACATTTCTCAAAACCCATATGTAGCAGAGAAATTTTCCTCCTGGGTGGGGGGCGCCCATAGCCTTCGGCACACCTGCAGCATCCCACCCCCACCCCCCCCTCCTAAGGCAAAGCAAGGTAAAGAATTCTCCATCCTATGTAGACCAGAATTTACTGAGATTGCCTACAAAATAATGGCTGGAAAGTGTATACTTACTCAAGCCGTGGCGGCAGCTGGGTCCGCAGTTCAACATGGCCACCCAGCCTCATGTGGTGGGCCTTTTATATGTCTCGGCCCCCCCAAAGTCCCAGAATTCCCAAGTCTCCTGCACTTCCCGTGGGAATGCCAGGATCGAGAACATCACCCTTGTGGGGAAACTCACTGCAGCTGGGCTGCCATCTTAGCTCTTCCCACTAAGTATCCAGCTTCTCTGGGTGATAAGCCCATTTCAAAGAAGAAATGATTTACCCCACACCATACAAGGTGTAAGAGCTAGAGCAAACTCTAGTGCCAGCTCTGGACATGGAGTGACAATGAGTAGTCAGTGTAGGTGGTCAGCTGTTAATGCCTGTGCCCTTCCAGTAGGGGATGTCGAGGAACAGAGCTATCGGCTCCTTTTCTCGTCTCTGTGACAATTCCTGACAGAAGAGAGAAAGGATTTATTCTGGTTTATGCTCCGGGTGACACTGACCATTATGGCAGAGAGGGCACGGTAGTAGGACCAGACCCTGCCTGTGGCAGCAGGACAGGAAGCTGCTTGCTCACATCGTAGCAAATCCAGAAGTAGAAAGCACAGCAGGACTGGGGCCACAAGGCCTGACCCCCCCTTCCCCCCCCCCAAACCACTTCTCCAGTTGGGCCGCACCTCTTAAAGGTTCCATAACCTCGAGAAGCAGTGCCACTAGCTGGGCACCAAGTCTTCAAATGCACGAGTGTGGGGTGGGGTTCAGAGCATAGTTGCGGTGGGGACAGAGATACCTGGGAATCCTGCGCTTCCCGTTCTACCTTCCTGTGAACCAAAAGCTGCTCTAAAATATAATCTATTAAAAAATAACTCCTGGGGCTGGAGAGGTGGCTCAGTCGTTAAGAGCACTGGCTGTTCTGGCAGATGATCCGGGTTCAAATCCTAGCAAATAATGGCAGCTAACAACCATCCATAACTCCAATTCCAAGGGGATCCAATGCCCTTTTCTTGCCTCCTTGGGAACTGCATGACGTGGGTACTCTTACATACATGCAGGCGATACACTCATACACATAAAATATAAATAAATAAATAAATAAATAAATAAATAAATAAATAAATAAATATTTTTTAAATTCCTGGGCCAGCAATGGCTCAGTATGCAAAGGTACTTGCCAGGCAAGCCCGACAACCTAGTTCAATCCCCAAACCCATGTAAAGATGGAAGGAGAGATCCAACTCCACAAAGATGTCCTCTGACCACTACACATGTGCTCTGGCACATGCACTCACACACATTTCATACATGCTACATGCACACACAATAGTAATAATTGTAAGTTTTAAAAAGATTTATTTTATAGGTATATTTGCTTTCATATGTGTATGTGTACTATGTGTGTGCCTGGTACCTGCAGAGGCCAAAAGGAACTGGAGTTACAGGTGGCTGTGAGCCATCTTCCTAGCCCCCACATGGCCCCCAAATTTCTTAATCCCAATCTAGACCAGATTGAGTATTGGAATGACAGTGGCCTTTCTTCCCTGACTACACTCTAGTCTAACTGGGAAACAGAACTTTTATCTCTGCCACCCCACAAAAAGCCAGAAGAAACATTTTTCATTTGCAAAGGGCTTTACCTGTTCTTTCCTTTCTTCTTATCTAGTTACTCGTTCTTTGCCTTTGAGTCTTCATTTCACTGAGTCATTCTATCACCAATTTCTTCTGAGACTACTTCCAAAGGAGAGATGCTATTAGAAAGCCAGGAAACTCAACAAAGTTAAGAGCCTTACCCCTCTTCTCATAATGGTGGTGAAGGTTAATCCCTCAAAACCTGTCTGAACACAACTGTGAGGTAAATTCTCTCAAGATCCTCATTGAAATCACTCATTTTGTCAAACCTTTTTTTGCGATCCATGAAAGACAGCACTGGTTTTCCCTTGAATTATTTATGTAATGGCCTCCATTCTTTGGTTCCCCTTTTTGACAAACATGGCAGATTTGGGGAAAGATGGGAGACCCCTTTGGAGTTTGGGGTCTGTAGACTTTGCTCTCCTTCTCTGTTTCTCACCAATGCTTGCCTTCTGAGCTCCATGGCTCTCCTTCATGGAAGACATGGAGACCTTGTGAGCGTGTTGGGATAGCACCCCTTTATATATTACAGAGTGAGAGGGATAGATGTGCACTGTGATAGGCACATGAGGAGGAGGCTATGTTGTGTTTGTGTGACACAAAAAAAGGGAAAAGGTTTTTTAGCTTTTAGTGTGAAACTCTGAAAGATAAGTTTCATTTCTGGCTGTACCACTGAGCACAATGTGCAAGAATCTGTCCAGACTGAGATCAGATTGAGAAGAAAACAAAATATTGTCTCCTCATTATTTTGTTGTTGCTTTGCCTTCGGTGATGATTTTAGAAATTGAAACTTGGAACTAGTGAACTTTAAAATCTTTTAAGGCTCTGAGGGAAGATGGCTAATATAGTTTATACGAAATGCTGGCAGAAGCATCAGGAATGTTGTAAAAATAGAATTTATAGACATTTAAGGACTTCGGTCTGAGAGGAAACAGTCAAAAGTAGAAATTAGGAGGTGAAGGCAGAATAGTGAGTATCCTAGAAAATCATGTGCCCTTCTTAATAATCCTCCTCCCTCCGAAGGCTTGCTGTCTGCTTCCAGATGATGAAGAAAAAGTCTCTAGAAATGGGAGTAATAGTCGGCTCCCAAATTTTCCTAAATACTGACTTATTTGCTTAAAGATCTGTGACTTTAACGGTGAGCCCCAAAACTCACTTGTTTATCATAATATGTACATTTTCAGCTGCTCATAAGAACATGCACCTGGTAGCTGGAGCTGGGCTCTGTGGAGGGGAACACCTGAGAGGGCAGCTGCAGAAGACAGAGCACTTCCTTGGCACAATCTACAGCACGCTTCAGATGTTTTTCTTTTGTTATTCAGTTATTTTTATTTGTACAAGTGTTTGGATTGCCTGTATGTATGCTGATGTGTGCGTTGTGCCCACCAAGGCTGGAAGAGGACAATAGAGCCTGAATGTAGGTGCTGGGAATTGAACCTAGGTCCTCTGGAAAAACAGCAAGTGCTTTTAATCCCTGAATCACCTCTCCAGCCCTTCAGATGCTCTTAACAAAGGTGTCTTCAAGTCTCCGTTTTTTTTTGTTTTTTTTTTGGGGGGGGGTTGCTTTTTTGTTTTTTTAATTTTTTTTTTTTATTTAATTTTTATTTATTTCGTATGTGTACAAATGTCCTGTCTGCATGCAAGTCTTTGTGCACCCGTGTCGTGCAATGCCGCAGGAGGTCAGAAGAGGGCCGTCGATTCCCTGGAACTGGAAGTTCTCCGGAATGGAGTTTCAGACGTTCTCCGGCCGCCATGTGGGTGCTGGGGACCGATACCCGGGTCCTCTGCAGAGCGTTGGTGCTCTTACCCCAGCCATCTCTCCAGCCCCGCTTTTTTTTTTTTTTTTAGAGATTCAATTAGCCAGGGTGGTGGCACATAGCCTGTTAATCCAGCACTGGGCAGAGGTGGAACGTCTTTAAGTTGAAGACCAGCACTGCTACATAGCAGTTCCAAGTCAGCCTGGGGCTAGCAGGGAGAGGAGACCCTGTCTCAAAAAGGAAAAAAAAAATTAAAGTATACTAACTCAGTGGTATTTAGTATTTCTACAGAGCTGTATATCCATCACCAAAACCAACTATTGAACATTTTTACACCCCTAAAAGAAACCTCACGTACCTCAGGCTTCATCTTGCAGTCCTCAGGACACGCCCTGCAAATTGACTCCTATGGCACGTGGCCCTTTGCAACTGACTTTTATCTCTTGGCACGGTGTTCCAAGGTCCAGTCTTGAATTTTATAGAAAATGTATTTTAAGCTTCCTGGTTGTAATTGTAGCCTTTATTTCCGACTTCTGTTTACCTAGTCCTTCTAGCTACCTCCTGAGGCCTTAGCCTGTGCCACTGCTCTGGGCACTCTAAAGCCGTCCTAGGCATGACCGTTTCCATTGGGAAATTAGGAAATGGGTTCAAGGGTTCAGTGGTTTCTTCCTTCTCAAGGTCTGGCTCTTTTCCTATCACAGTTCATAGGATGAAACCTTGTTCATTTTTCTTTCCTATTTTATGGAAATCATTTATACATTTTTTTTATTTATTTATCTTTTATGTGTATGAGTGTACTGTCTGCATGTAGGTTGGTGCACCCGTGTCGTGCAATGCTGAGGAGGTCAGAAGAGGGCATCAGATTCCCCTAGAACTAGAGTTAAAGATGGTTCCTAGCCGCCATGTGGGTACTGGGAATCGAACCCGGGTCCTCTGCAAGAGCAGTTGGTGCTCTTAACCACTGAGCCATCTCTCCAGCCCCAGGTACATTAGTTTTTTAATATTATCTGAATCTGCCAGGCATGGTGGCGCACACCTTTAATCCTAGCACTTGGGAGGCAGAGGCAGGCAGATCTTTGTGAGTTCAAGGCCAGCCTGGTCTACGGAGTGAGTTCCAGGACAGCTGGGGCTACAGGGAGACCCTGTCTCAAAAAGACCAAAATATATATATATATATTATCTCAATCTTTGTTATCCTTGCTCAACAAGAACCCTTTTTTAAGCTCATTCATTTAATTTACTTGCTTTTTCATTCCCATATCCTATGGAGTTAATTTTTTATTTAATTTATTTATTATTATATGTATGAGTGTTCTGCCTGCATGTGTTGTAAGTACACCCATCTGTGCAGTGCCTGCAGAGGTCAGAAGAAGGTGTTTGGATCCCCTGGAACTGGAGTTAGGGACAGTTGTTAGCTGCCATGTGGGTGCTGGGAATTGAACCCTGGGCCTCTGTAAAAACAGCAAGTGCTCTTAACCACTGAGCCATCCATCGCTCCAGGTCAGAATTAAATTTTTTAATCTCATATTTTGTGCCTTTTTAAAAGTCTTTTAAAATTTGGGGGTTGTTCAAGGTCTAAGGAGAAATGATTCTTGGAAGGCAAGCAAATCCTACTGCCCATCTTGGATTCATTAACCACAGAAAGACGCTGAACCATGGAGTATCCTAATACTCTCAGAGAAATGTGCCTGGGGACTGCTTCTTACTCTTTTCTGGGTCTCTGATATATTTGAGAATCTGACAAAAGCTTGTACTCTCTCCCCTGAAATGAACAGCTATCCATTACTCAAATATAGTTTCAAAGGGATAGTAGGTTTTCTCAAGCTCTGCACCCTAAGTCAGAGTGCACCAACCTAGAAAATTGCATAAACTACAAGGGTTTTTTTTTTTTCAAAAGTGTGTCCTATACTCATAAAATACCTGCAGTGTGAAAACTAAAGAAAGCTCTCAATAATTCACAGTAATTCCACCTCCTACAAGAAGACTGCATTATACTTCACATGTACCATGGCGGCCAGTATGATTTATTAGTCTTAAGGGGAGATTCTGCAATTCAGCTGTGTACATATACAGAGACTGGGCTAGTTATTAACTTGGCTTCCTCCATGGTTGGCTTGCCTCTGCCACAGAGACACCTCGGGGTGCATGTCTCAGGATCATTCAAGCTCAAAATGTGTCTGGGTCTCCCAGCTAGAGTAGACCTTTCCCACAAACAGCAACTGTGTTCATCTAGCCAGCATCTTCCTTGCCCTCCTATAATGTCAGTCCCTGATGTCACAACTCATGTCATTTGAGCTATCACACCTTATCCATTAAGAATATCCTCTCTGGAGGCTGGAGAGATGGCTCAGTGGCTAAGAGTGCTTGCTGCTCTTGCTGAGGATCTGAGTTCAGTTCCCAGAACCCATAGTGGGCAGCACACAAACACCTGTAACTCCAGCTCTAGGGCATCCAGCGCCCTCTTCTGGCTTCCACAAGCACCTACACACATGCAACACACACACACACACACACACACACACACACACACACACACACACAAACTTAAATAAAAACTGAAGATCCTCCGGGCACACGCCTTTAATCCTAGCACTTGGGAGGCAGAGGCAGGTGGATCTTTGTGAGTTCAAGGCCAGCATGGTCTACAAAGCGATTTCCAGGACAGCTGGGGCTACAGGGAGACCCTGTCTCAAAAAAGACCAAAAAAAACAAAAAAACAAAAAACTGAAGATCCAATAAACTCTGAAGTTTGTACTAATGTCAGTTTCCTAGTTCTGATACTGTAACTCAGTTATTTAAGACATTAATATTGGAGGATACTGAGTACACAGCATATATAATCTCCTTGTACATTGTTTTCAACCTCCTATGGCTTATACAGTCATTTGAAAATAAAAAGGGTTTTTATTTACTTATTTTTTATGTGTAAGAGTGTACTGTCTGCACATAGGTTGGTGCACCCGTGTTTTGCAATGCCTCGGAGGTCAGAAGAGGGCATCACAGATTCCCCTGAAACTGGAATTAAAGATGGCTAATCAGCTGCCATGTGGGTGCTGGGAATCGAACCCGGGTCCTCTGCAAGAGCAGCTCGTGCTCCCAACCGCTAGGCCATCTCTCTAGCCCCAATCAAAAGTTTTTTAAATGTCTTCTCTGAAGACAGCTGTGTCCTAGCAAAGTGATCTACAAGGACTGAACATAAAGTAATGCCACCAAAATAGACAACACTGCTCTCCCCTGTGACACAGTAGCACATCTTTGCAGATACTGTGTAAACTGAACCCATGGAGGATATCCAAAAAGCCCAGGGAAGCAGCAAGTAGCTGGGCAGAAAGTGAAGGGGTCCTTCAGCTGCATGTGAGGAGCCTAACAATGGGCAAGTCTGAGGGCTTGAGAGCCATAAGCAGCCCAGACCACGCGAACACGAATGCACAGCACAACCTCAAACACTCTTATGGTAGTGGGCTCCCTTTGCAAGGTGAGTACAGAGAAGAAGGAACAAAAATTAAGAGGGGCCATTACCACTCATGAACCTAAGCCATTCCCTCTGGTGGAGCCTCAAGAGACTGCAACCTCTCTATTTCCCAGGACAGGGCTAATGTCTACAAACCCAGCCAGATCCACCTAAATAACATAGTCATTTGGTAGCAAAACATCTACCTGTAGCAATCAGGGAGCTAGAAGCTTGCCTAGCCTCATGCTCCGTCCTAGCAGAACTGCCCCTTTCTTCCCAGCTTTGTTATTGTGGCAGTATGTGTAGAGATATCTCTCCTATGCAATCGTTCACTGAAATCATTCTACAGTACAGTACTGTACTTGGACAGTTTTCATACATTCTCACTATACCCAAGGGACAATTTTCAGTGTGGTCTCATTTGGAGGGCTGGCGTATTTGTCCCTCTCTATTCCTTTAAACATTCCCGGTGGTCAAAATAGGAATGTGCTATTAGTTGTGGTCTTTAGTATAGTCTCATCTTTTTGTTGTTTTGGTTTGGTTTCTTTCTTTCTTTTTTTTGATAGGGTCTCCCTAGTCCTAGCCAACCTGGAACTCCTACATGTGCCGTGCTGGTCTGGATCACACAGAGATCTGCCTGCCTCTGCCTCCCAAGGGCTGGTGTTAAAGGAACACACCACCATGCCTGCGTTATCGTCTCATTTTTCGCCAGGTTCTTCTGTTGGGGCTTGTTCTTGCTACCTTAAACTATGATTCTTGATTCTTGATAATTATTCAAGCACTCAAAGTCAGATGTGGAGGCCAGCCTGAGTGACACACTAATATCCTGGTCTCAAGAGAGAGAGAGAGAGAGAGAGAGAGAGAGAGAGAGAGAGAGAGAGAGAGAGAGAGAGAATGCTGCTGGGCATGGTGGTATTCATCCCAGCACTTGGGAGGCAGAGGCAGGCAGATCTCTGTGAGTTCAAGCCAGCCTGTTCTACATAGCAAGTTCCAGGCCAGCTAGGACTACCACAGAAGACCCTGTCTCAAAAAGACCAAAAAACAAACAAACAAACAGCATTCAGACACCTGAGATTCAGTTGCAGGCCAACTGGTAACCTTGAAGAACCAAGAAAAAGCAGGATCAGTAGGAGTAGGAGCTGTTCTTTGTAGTGGGACGTGTCCAATCCCAGCACTTGGGAAGCTGAGACAGGAAGATAGCAGGATCCTATCTAAAAAAAAAAAAAAATGTGTGCATAAAGCACTTGTTTCAATAGTGCCAGTGCCATATTATATAGTGTCCCAATATAAATGCAGTATTTATGACACATTATAGCCCATTAATTGGCTTAATGGCCTAAGTTCTCCAGGGAGTGTCACAGATCTCCAGAGTGTCCTTGAATATGACTTGTGCTTCAGCCAAATCACAGCTGTGAAGGCCAGAACCACGTTATACGTGTGCAGGAAGCAAATCCTATCTAGTCTGGGCAACGCGCATGCGTGTGTGTGTGTGTGGTGTGTGTGTGTGTGTATGTGAGTTATGTTGTAGCTAAAATTCTTTCTGTGAGGTGCAAATGATGGCTGCCCTCCCACAAATTCATCAAACCAAAGTCTGGGAAACCAGTGAGTTTGGGGCTTATTTATCAAGCAGTGGATGAGTTTCCTTACAAGAGTGTGGGTGCTCCCTCACTAAGGCTGCGCTGGAGAGTCTCATTCAGGCACGGTCATGACTTCCCCACAGCAGCACAAAATGGGAAGAGAGAGCCTCCGGTCACTTCTGTCATCTAGTCCCTCCCCTTCATGTAACTAGGGCCAACTGGTTGATTGGGAGGCGTGGCTGATTCTCCCTGCCCCTCCCTTCTTGTGGACCTGTTTAAAGTCAACAGTTCGTGATGATACTAGGCAAGAAGATGCAACCAAGCTTGGGAAGAAGGTGTCAGTCCACAGCTTGCTGGTCAGAGGACAGTCCTATGCAACATATGTTCATCTGAATTCTACCCAGAGAAATTCTCTAGCTTACAAGGATTTGTTTATTTTCTCAGCTAATATTTACCAAGTGCAAGTTAAGACTTGTAAGAAATAGGAGTATAGCTATGGACAGACCGAGTGCAACTTTCAGAGAGGGCTGACCTGCTAGTGAAGAAAACAGAATGAAAGAGTATACAATCATGCAGAGGTTGCTCAGTGGTTAACAGCCCTGGCTGCTCTTGCAGAGGACCTGGGTTCAGTTCCTAATACCCACATGGCAGCTAACAACCGTCTGTAACTCCAGTTTCAGGGGATCCGATGCCCTCTTCTGACTTCCACATGCATTGCATGACACGGGTGCACTTACATACACATACACACATACACATAAAAAAATAAAAATAGTAAAAAATATTTTTAAAAAGAAAGAATACACAATCAAGAGAGTGAGAAAAGATAGTCCTGTGTGTCTGAAATGATGCCAAGCATGGTGACGCACGCCTTTAATCCCAGCATTCGGGAGGCAGAGGCAGGAGGATCTCTGGTGAGTTCAAGGCCAGCCTAGTGTACATAGTGAATTCCAGGCCAAGTGGGGATACAGGGAGACCCTGTCTCAAAAAGACACCCCCCCCCAAAAAAAAAAGAATGGCTGGAGTGAAAGTGTGTGTAGGTTTGGGAAAGCCTTTGTGAAGAAGTGGCATCAGGTTCAGCCATGAGAAAGCCACGGTGAGGGAAGTCCAGGAGGGGCAGCTCCCAGGCTCCCGGGAAGACACTGCTTAATGTTTCCCAAACAGGAAGAAACACTGGAGGAAGCTTTGAGATGCTGAAGCTTCTCCGTTATGGCTTCTTCAGCTGTCTGCTGGAGTTCTGTGTTTTTAATTGCATAAGAAAAATTACATAGGAATGTGAAGGAAATAAATTACATTAAAATATACTTATCAAAATATTTAAAAGGGAGAGCTACAATGAAACGGAACTGCTTCTTTATTAACACATTTTGTGGCAGATTTAATAATTATCTTTGAAAGAGCAATATTTCACAATATCTGCAGCAGTTGTAATGTGATATGAAGTATCTGTGGTTTCTATTGGTGACAGGTACTCTAATGCTACTGAGATTTTCTGCAGAACTCAATGAGATGCTCAGTTGCAATTAGACTTTGTAAAAATAAAGATTGGGAAAAAAAATAAATATGGGATACCTCCCCCTCTAACAATCACAGATCCTGTGAATTCTACCATCACCCCCTGGGGGCAGGGGTGACTGTGGACTCCAGAGTATAAATTCTAAAATCATGCAGTAGTTTTTAGAAAATGTTGGAATTTTCAACAGAAAAAATGGTACAGACCTCCTACTCTATGAAAATTGGCTTCTAGAATAATAGGAATGGAAAGGGGAAAGTAAGAAGATTGTTACATAGATCAGAATAAAAATGAGAACTTGGGAAAATCTAATGGTGTTGAAGCCATGGGGTAGTGACACATGCCAGTAATCCCAGCACTCAGAAGGCTAAGGCCAAAGAAGCCCAACTTTGAATCCATCCTGGGCTACATGGTAAGACCCTATCCTGAGAGAAAGAAAGAAAGGAAGAAGGGAGGGGAGAGGAGGGGAGAGGAGGGGAAGAAAGGGAAGGAAAGGGGAAAGAAAGAAGGAAAGGAAAGGAAAGAAAAGGAAAGGAAAAGAAAAGGAAAAGGAAAGGAAAAAGGAAATGACCAGGAAAAGGAAATGTAGAGGAGGAGGGAGAGTTACTGGGAGGGAAGGGTGCTAGGGGAAAACGGGAGCGGCGTCATTGGGAGTTTAGTGATGTGGGGATGCCGGTCGCTTATTCGCGGTCTCACACTTCCTTTTCTTCGTTTCTTTCCACTTCTTCCTCTCTTTTTGCCCCCCTTCCCGCTATCTTCTTTACTCCCTAAATAGAACTACCAGTAGATGTGATATGGGCACCAGGAGGCAATTAGTCAAGGTAAGCAATTGTGCTTACGTCCTTCGATGAGAGTTGGAGTGATGGACAAGAATCCATTTCCATTGTCTGACTTGTAAAATCTGAGCTGTTTATCCCACACAGGAAGAGATATAAAGTGAGCTACTATGCACACAAGTCCACAGCTCAAACAGGGGTGGCCCGAAGGGTGATATGCATCCCTTTAATCAAGACTGGTGGCTTTTTTTTTTTTTTTGGCTTTTTTGTTTGTTTGTGTTTTGTTTGGGCAGGGGTTGGCTTTTTGAGACAGGGTCTCCCTATAGCCCCAGCTGGCTTGGAACTTACTATATAAACCAGGCTATCCTCAATCTTACTGCCTCTGCTTCTGGAGTTCTGGAATTAAAGGTGTGAGCACCCACACCCAGCTTAGCCTGATGTTTTGAACTCAAGTGGGAACTTGCAAGTTCAGTTTCATCTCTGTGACAGTTAGAGAGGGCCCTCCACCACTCCTAGCAAAGCTGCACCTTCCATAACCCACCGATGGAGACTCCTACTTTTTAACCCTCCTAGAAAGGTGAAAGAACTTGAGAGAGGTCACACGGTGTTGGGGAATCTAAATGGAGATGGTTGGAAGCTATGTCCTACCTCTTCTTGATGAGACTATTGGGCTGGATTCAAATACTGACTCCTCCAACCATCTGACCTTGAACTTGATCTCACTGCCTAGATATTCAGATCTGGAGTGGGAATGATAATGCCACTCGGTGTTAATAAATTCAGGAAAACTACCAGCACATGATAAACACTCAGTATATATTTTTGGTTAAACTAGAGTTGGATAATCTTTAGACAGACATTTGGTATTATAGACTCCTCAATTATCAAAGTAGTTCCCTTCTAGAGGAAAAAGAAAAAAAAAGAGTAATTGTAATTAAAACACCACAAAGGACCTTGAGTAATTTGCTGGATTTCTCTATTTCATTACCTTGGAAAAAAGCTTGAGTAGAAGCAGGTTTTTCATCTTATAACCACAACTACAATAAAACAGATATTTCTCTTGGAAATCAAATGATATATACTGTCTCTAGAAGACTAAAGGCATGAACATGGTGACTCGGTGTTAATATACAACAAATATCTCCTTTCCGGTCATTTAATCAGTCTAATACTGTAAGATCATCCCTGGTCAGGGCCGCTGACAACTTAGCTATTTGTCCTTTTTCATTGAATATACAATACGTTTCAGTAGTGCTCTTGGGTCAAGGCATATACAAAGGAAGAGAAACAAAGTTCCTGGAGCTGGAGAGATGGACCGTCTGGCCTCCATGGGCACCTGACACATACAAGTGCACATACATACATGCAGCCAAACACATACACATAAAATAAAATAAATATCTTAAAAAAAAAACATTTAAGGGGCCAGAGAGATGGCTCATCAGTTGAAAGCCCTGGCTCTTCTTGCAGAGGACTTGAGTTTAGTTCCCAGTGCCTGCATGGTGGCTAACACCATCCAAACCCCACTTCCAGGGGATTCAGTGTCATCTTTTGACCTCCATGGGCACTATGTAACATAGGTGCACTTACATACATGCAGGCAATATACTCAAACACATAAAATAAAAATAGATAATTTTTTATTTTATTTTATTTTTTATGTTTTTGAGACAGGGTCTCCCTATAGCCCCAGTGGCCTGGAATTCACTCTGTAGACCAGGATAACCTTGAAGTCACAGGATTAAAGGCATGCGGCTCCATGCTCGACTTAAAGATGGTTCTTAGCTGCCATTTGGGTCCTGGGAATTGAACCCAGGTCCTCTGCAAAAGTAGTGGACGCTCTTAACTTCTGAGCCATCTCCCCAGCCCATAGCAAACAATTTTTTAATTAGAGTTTTTGTTTTTTTTTTGTTGTTGTTGTTTTTTTTTGTTGTTGTTTTTTTTTTTTTAGTCTTTTCGACACAGGGTCTCCCTGTAGCCCCAGCTGTCCTGGAACTCACTCTGCAGACCAGGCTGGCCTTGAACTCACAAAGATCTGCCTGCCACTGCCTCCCAAGTGCTAGGATTAAAGGCATGCACCACCACGCCCGGCTTAGAGTTTTTTAATTTAAGTTTTTTTTAAAGAGCAAAGTTCCAGTCTTCAAAGAACTTTTGTTAAAATTAGCAGCAATAAATGGGCAGATAGATGTCCTTTCAGAGATTAATTATTCTATAGAGCACAAAATTACTCAAAAAAAAAATTACTCTCTGAGTAATTTTGTGCTCTATAGAAAATATAACTAAAAAAAAAAGAAAAAGAAAAAGAAAATATAACTAAATGCTCATAAGCATAAAGAGCATTTTCTTTTGTAAAATTTTTAAATTGTATGTGTGTGTGTGTGTGTGTGTGTGTGTGCACGCGTGTGTAGGACAGAAGTCAACATTGGATGACTTCCTCCACTACCTTGTTTTCTGAGACAGTTTCTTCACTGAAGCTGAGCTCACAGGACTGGCTGGACCAGCTGGCAGCAAGCCTGGGGACTCCTCCTGTCTCGGCCTTCTCCCAGCACTAGGGTTGACAGGAGCATGCCCACACACCCAGTTTTTATATGGGTGCTGGGGATCCAAACTCAGGTCCTCATTCTTGTGTGGTAGATACTTTACCAACTGAGCCATCTCCCAACCCAGTAAGGAGAATTTCATGAGAAGAGTCCTCTAAGACTTAAATGGTGAGGAGCCAGCCATGCAAGAACATGCCTGAAGCCTGTGCTGTGCATGACCACAGCCACAGGCAAAGGTTGAAAATGAAACGGGTGGTACTAGGACAGCTGGGCAGAGGGTAGGGCCTGTCTTTCTAGGCAGGTTGGACTTTATCCTGAGGCTGGAGAGTTTTGAGCAGCTTGCTCTGATTTGTATTTCTGTATGGGACTTGCTGTTGATTTGACTGGAGTACAGGGTGCCCAGCAAGCGAGCAGGGACGCTACCAGGCAGAAAAGGATGGGAACCCAGTTCATGGACTGTAGATGGACAGTGCTGGGGAGTCTATAGAAGGTCTAGAGGTTTGGGATAAGACACAGAAAGGAAGCAGAATGCCTAAGCGAGAGACACAGCCATGCTGTCATGTACTGATAAAGAGAGCATTTGGAAATAATGGATTGAGCTGGGTCTGTTAGACAATGACGTCTGCACTGTCTGTACTCAGCCGTCATGTTGAGTGGGTGGTTGGATATGCACAGCTAGAACTTTGGAGGGAGGCCAAGGCATGAGCAGTCCTCTGGTAAATTCTCCTATGAGGTGCATGCTTCCAGCATGGCTTCATGGGCATCTGAAGCAAGCATCTCCTTAGCTTCCCTAGAGTTAGAATTTCCTTCTGCACAGCCTAAGCTGACCTGGAAACACACTGACAGACTGTGGAGTTCAGAGACTTGAACACCGGGAGTTTACTTGGTTTTGTTCTCTGTTCGTTTCACTCAGATGAAAAGTGTGGTTTTCGGGTCTCATCTTCAGTTTTTAAATATACAAAGGCTGTCACCTCTTTTTCATCACACTTCCCCTGCACTCCCCTCACATCTCAGCTCCACAGACATTGAAGCATCTGGAATGTATGCACTTCCTGATGAATGGCCATCCTAGAAGAGCAAGCACTTGGTTAACTCCACCAAGGGTCACGTTAATAGGATGCAGTCAGGCAAGAAACCCAATTGAGGAAACACTGAAGTCTTGCTTTCTCCGTTTCAGCTCCAGCTCCATAAACTTGCTATAGTCCCTTCTATCAGACTCCTCCTCTGTCATGGTGGCTTCTAGTTAAGGGATTCATGGGGAGGGTTATAATCGATGAGAGCTATTAGCCACCAGAGTATCATCTGGTTCTAGTGAAAACTGACCTGCAAGGTGTCCTGTCTACCTTGGAGACTTAAGCTGATTAACTCGGAGTGTGGGAAGCAGAGTCTACTGTCCCTTGCACACCCACCCTCCAGCTAGGAATTTAACATAGTGACAGTGTAATTAGACTGAGCCCACAGCTAACCCACCTTGGAAGTGCATCCAAGCCAATAAGTACAGATGTGTCACTGTAAGAATGCTGCTGTAACTCCATAGATCGTCTCAGGCCTTACTCTGCTGACTTAGTGGAGTTTCTCCTCGGTTTGGTTGGTTGTTGAAGTTATTTCCAAGAATAGATCAGCATCATGCTTCAGGAACAAGTTAGTGATTAAAAATGAGATTTCTGAGGACTAGAGAGGTGGTTAAAAAGCACCAGCTGCTCTTGCACGGGACCTGGGTTCAGTTCTCAGCACCCACATGGTGGTTAACAGCTGTCCGTAACTCCAGTTCTGGGGGATCTGACGCCCTTTCTGACCTCCATGGGCATTGCACATTATGGGTGCACTTACATACATGCAGGCAACACACTCCTTATGGAGACCAGGCTGGCCATAGTCTCACAGAGATCTGCACCTCTGCCCCTCTGCCCCTCTGCCTCTCTGCCTCTGTCTCCTGAGTGCTGGGAGTAAAGTCATGCGCCACCATGCCCAGCTTAAATAATATATTTTTTTAAAAGAGATCTCCAAAGAAAAATACTGCTGGGTATTTCAGCTGCATGAATTGTGTCTGCTTTATGGGCTTTTCATTTGTTTGTTTGGGGTTTTGAGATAGGAGCTCGCTCAGGAAGTAACCCATGGTGACATGAGCCACCATACCTGGATCCTTCACAACCAGAGGAAACAAGGCCATAAGGATGTCCTGGCTGCCCCCAGCCCCCATGGGTGGGCCTGCCAGGTGAAAGATACCGTGCAAATTAGTATTCTCAAACACTGACCTTGGCTTTTAAAATACAACCAACCGCCAAGTGTACCCTGAATACTAAGGTTTATCTAAAGGTTCTTTAGGACTGGAGTTTTAGCTGCTTTTTCCACATGTGGCAGGATAAATTAGTTGCTATCTCACACTAGGGTCCACAATAAGCAAATGTTCCTTCTTGTACTGATAAGAACTGCTGAGCTGTGCTCATCCTTCTCCTTTCCCTCATTTTTTACTAAGAATATGGAGACTCGTTAGGAGCATACTCTTTAAGAGTAGCTGTCCAAGACAAAAGCCATGGCTACTCTTATATAATCACCTCTTTCAAAAAATCGTATGGCGGGGCGTGGTGGTGCACGCCTTTAATCCTAGCACTCAGGAGGCAGAGGCAGGCAGATCTTTGTGAGTTCAAGGCCAGCCTGGTCTACAGAGTGAGTTCTAGGACAGCTGGGGCTACAGGGAGACCCTAAAAGACCAAAAAAAAAAAAAAAATCATCGTATGAAGAAGGTTTGCATAATGCTAGGCATATAGCAATAGCTGAGGAAACATAAGCTCTTGTTATCTGTTCATCATCAAGTACCTGGCAGTAGCAACTACTGCCCTGAGCACTGCTGGCATACAGACAAGGCACAGTGGGAAGTGGACTACAAACAAGGCTGCCTTATAACCTTACCTACCCTTTGCTGGACTCTCAAGAGATTTGGAACAAGTGCCTTACTCAGAGTGTGGCCAGGGTCACTGATTAGAGAGGTGAAGTCATACAGGAAGCAGAAATGTGATAGGACAGTCATTGAGGAGAGCAACCTTTTGTCTGTTATGAATTAGATCAACATACATGATAATGTTGCTGAGATTAAATGCCCAGAAATTGTACCTCATTCTGGTTAGATGAAAGAATTAACAAAGAGCAGCAGCCCAAGAAGATGCTATAAATTACCATGATAAGATCCTGGTCAGCCAACCATTTGGCAACGTTATATACTCACGCACACAAAGTTAGCATGACTTACCATGTCCCACCTAAGTTGAAAAAAAAAACCCAGCATGTGCAGGGAGGAGGCATTTTGTGCAAAATGAAATGTTAATATGGAAAACAAGAAACAAAAAAGTGAAGCTAGTTTGAATTTCGCCTCTCACACCTACCTGCTGTCTATCTTAGCTGAATTAGAACACTCCCTGCTCATCCCGTACTGATGAAATACTGCTAGCTCCTACTTCTCAGAAGTGTTCTAAGGATGCTATGAGATTGTGCACAATAAATTCCAAACTTCTAGCACTGAGGCTGCCCCAGCCATAACTCAGTGATAGTCTTTTTGCTGCTTTGGTTTGCTAGGCATTAGCTAAACACCTGCTTGTTCCACTACAGAAACTTGTTACTCTTCTCTCTCTCCCTCTGTCTTCAAATATGTGTGTGTGTGTGTGTGTGTGTGTTTGTCCAGGTATGGTGGCACATGCCTTTAATCTCAGCACTCAGGAGGCACAGAATCTCTGTTAAGATTGAGGCCAGCCTGGTCTACATAGTCAGTTCTAAGCCAGCTAAGGCTAAAGGGAGACCCTGTCTCAAAAAAAAAAAAAAAATGTGTGTGTGTTTTGTGCACAGAATATTCACATGTAAACACACACACACATACACACACATATGTAATCCATGTTTATTTCAGAAAACAAGATACATTCTGTAAAATATAAAACCCACTCATAATCTCATAATTCCACCACCAGGAATTGGTCAGTGATCCCTTTAGTCTTTGTTCTTATAAGCATACTCTATGTAAATGTAAGTTTTTATGTCTCTGTAAGTATGTCATTGCATACAATGGTTCCTAGTATGTATTCTATACAGAATAGTATTTTATTTAGCAATACATCATGCTTATAAACAAAGGATGTGCATTATCACTTGATATTACTATGTGATATTCTACATAAATTCTATAATAGATTTAGATAATTGCATATTGTTGGAAATTCAAACTAATCAAATCTTCTGTGTTATAGAATTGACTTGAATCCAGTGTCTCAGTATTGAGATGCTTTGTCAGTAACCTTTATTGTGGCTCAGGGCAATGTTTTTTCTCCACAGCAAATCGCTACTGCTATTCTTGCTCAGAGAGATAAGTGGCACTTGGGATTCCAAGAAGACACATATTTTTGCATAACAGTACTAAGAACACCACATCCAAATATAACCAGCAAAGAGTAAGCTGGGACTCCCCAAAATAGTGCTAAAAAGTACAATCATAGACATAGAAAGTGGCTTAGAAATCCCTCAGGAATACAGATGATCAGCAAACAATTAGAAAACAGGACACTGTGAATGAGCAGCTGAGTCTTTTGCTCATTTATCTTTTATTGGGAGCTACTAATGATTGAACCCAGAGCCTCGCCCTGGAGCCCTGTACATTTGTTTTATCAGATAAATATAGGGCTGGGGATATGGTTCAGTGGTTAAAGCGTTTGCCATATGTACTGATCAGGACCTGAATTTGGATCCCCCAAACCCACATAAAGCCAGATGCATAGCATGACTTGCAATCCCAGAGCTTCCAGGGAGATGGGAAGCAGAGATAGGAGAGTCCCCGGATGCTCAGAGGCCAGCTAGCCTAGTGGACTCAGCAGGGAACCAGAGACCCTGTCTCAAAGGGGTTGTAGTCCAACCTCCCGCATGTGCACCATAACATGCACACGAGCACACACAAGCACAGGCACACAAAGGCACACAAAGATAAAAAGTGAGTAAGTAAAAAGTAACACTTTTATCAAGTAAATAACAGCTCACAGTTCCCTCCTTCCATAAGTGAATGTCAAAATTCACATAGATAAGTAAAGATTCAAATTAGTTTTAATAAACTATGCACAGAATACCCAAGGAAAATAAAAAGAAGTTGCAGCCAGGGACGTTATCATGGCTGTCCACACCTATAGCATGTTTACTGGGGGCCAGTTGTTCCTACGAAAAAAGGCTCAGAGGTAAGCACGCTGACTTCCTGTCTGCCTCCAGGGAAAATCCAAGTATAAAGGGACTGGGTTGCTACAACTTGAGCACCATTAGTTTAAGAACCTGCAGCTTAATTTTCAATTATTCCACTAATAACATCTGATGAAGATTTGAGATTCTGATCCTCTTCTTGCTTCATCCTTAGAATACCTGGAACAAGCATTTACCTTGCTGAGTCTCTGTAAAGCTGGGGTAATAATGACCTGTTTTTACTCTTGACATCATAGCAAGATCACCCAAGATTTAGGGCAAGAAAATGAGAACTCTTTGAAGCTGCTGAGACACGTGGGGTGGCGTGGCAGCACACAGCAGGCTTAACGTGACTGCACTTGGTCGTTTCCGTATTTTTGTTCAGTATTCATTGTGCTGGGTTCGTATTCACAAACAAGTCAGCTCTCCCCTTCTCTGGTTCCTAATATTTATTCCTGTCCGCTTTTGAGCTGATTGACTTCTGTCAGCATCCCAGCCCACTTTTCAAGTGGGTTGTCCCTAGAAAGTACTGTGCCAGGTGATCCAGGCAACATCTGGGGAAGGAGCCCTTGTGCAGACTTGCTTCTGTTCCCTCCTTATTTCTGGAGTCGTGTGCCGGCCACCCTCCATCCTGCCTGCCCTCTGTGCAGCAATTCTTTTTCTTCTTTCCTTCCTTGAGCATGACCTCCCCTTCCCTTCCTTCTCCAGGCATCCCCAGCCCTCTCCTGTCACCCTCCATCAGAGTTTTGTAGCAGATGATCCCCTAGCCGCTTGGGGTATCTCCTCAGCAATCTACAGCAAGCAGCACTGCTGGGCATGTGCTGACAGACAATGCAGGGGCTTGTTGGTGGGGACTAGAAGAAAGAGAGTGCCCACAGTGTCACCCCACCCTCCCCCGTCATCTGCCCTACCTGGCCTCTCTGCTTTTTCTTTTTTTAGTCTTTTCAAGACAGGGTCTCCCTGTAGCCCCAGCTGTCCTAGAACTCACTCTGTAGACCAGGCTGGCCTTGAACTCACAAAGATCAAAGGCATGTACCACCATGCCTGGCTCTCTGCCTTTATACTCAGGACAATGAGATGGGAATGTCAGTTATCTTGGGTTGTGTCTCCATGCCAAAAAGCTATCAGGTCTCGTCTCCCTAAATCTACACGCTGACACCTGTAGGAAACACAGAATCATACTGTAATCCCTTGTAGACAGGATTGGAGAAAACATTTCCCAGAATTCAGCAGTTACCCAGTGAGAGGACAAGCCCTGTTCCCTTCCTGGTCTTTCAACAAGAAATTCTCATCTCCAGTCCTTCCCCCTGGCAGCACAGGTTCAGAAGCCAACAGGGGGCATTATAGAGTGCATGGAGTTAGGTCAGTCTCATATTGTGCTGAGGGGCCTCAAACTGTCCTCAGTACAGAGTCACAGAACTAGAAAAGCAGTTAGAGTTCATTACAGTCCAATGCTTCAAAAGGATGGATTAAATGCAAAGAAAGAAAAGGTGCCCAGGACAAGGTGCTGGCTTCCAGGCACCCTTTCCCAGTGAAGGCACACAGATGTGCTTAAAAAAAATCTCACCATGTAGCCCAAGCTGGCCCTGAACTCATAACCCTCTACCTCTTCTTTCCAAGAACTGAGATTATAGGCATGAGCCACCAGGCTCATTGAGATATGGTTTATTTTATATTTTTTAGTAGTAATTTATTTTAAAATGTGGAAAATATTGTCCATAAGAAAGTTCACCTAAGAATAGAGGATTTTCATTGGAGTCAGTCACATGGGTATATAACATCTGTGTAACTGACCTCAGCTACTCAGACTCCAGATGCCCAAGACAAAAATAGACATTAAATATAAATCACATTATTGGCATAAACCATCAGATCATGTGGTCTTGGCCAGGGAAAAATGCTTTTACCAGGCAGACTGTTTTAAGGACTCAGACATATTTTCTTAAGAGCCAGTGTGAAGCCGGTCCTGAAAGTGGGCTTGTCTTGGGAATTTGCAGGATTTCAGCAATCTGGGCCTCCTGAGCTAACCCTTCTCTGCACGCATGCTGAGTCAAATACTGGAAATCTTTTGGCTACATAGCCAGTCTCCTCGGACTTCAGCTGTATTTTATGTACTGGTCAGCTTCATCTCACTACAAGGAAATAGTTGAAAGAATTAACTTACTAAGAGAAAAGTTTTCTCTGGGTTCATGGTTCTGAAGGTTCAAGTCCAAGGTTGGCAGCCGCACTGGTTTGGTCCTCTGATAAAGGCCACACATCACAGTCAGAGAATATGTTAAAGCAAGGGGTCTCATCGCCAGGAAGCAAAGAAATTTGACCCATAGCCCATGATCCCCTTTGAAGGCATAATCCTGATGACCTCTGTAGCCCCACCTTCCAAAGTTCTACAGTACCCAGTACCCCCAAGCATTTACTAGGAACTTTGGGGGACACTTGTTACAAACCATAGCAGGGAACATCTTTTCTACATTCCACAAAGGATCACAGCAATTCATGACAGTAGCCACTGAGTTACTTTCACAAAAAGCAGGTCACCTACACCAAGGACATTGTAAATTGTGGCTGTTATCATTACTATTCAGGGCACTGATGTATGTAAATAAGCCCTTATCATGTAGGAACAGGTGGGGAGCACCTTTGCCCAGATCCTGAAGCAAAGGCAACTGGATAGCAATGTCCCCACCCCACACTGGCCAAGTTAACCTCATCCCTTACTTTTCTCCGTTTCTTTTTCTGGCAGTGGCTCAGAAATCCTGGCCCCCAGCACGAGAAGCGGACTCTGTTTGGAGACATGGTGTGCTTCTTGTTTATAACACCCCTGGCCACCATCTCAGGCTGGCTGTGCCTGCGGGGCGCCGTGGACCACCTGCACTTTAGTAGTCGGCTGGAGGCTGTCGGACTGATTGCACTCACTGTCGCACTCTTCACAATTTACCTCTTTTGGACACTAGTAAGTATGGTGTGTGCAGGGGCTTGGGCTGCTGGAGCTGCAGTCACTGCAAGGGCAAGCCTCCCTCTTGTCTGCAGCGGCTCTGCTGGAGCTGCAGTCACTGCAAGGGCAAGCCTCCCTCTTGTCTGCAGCGGCTCTGCTGGAGCTGCAGTCACTGCAAGGGCAAGCCTCCCTCTTGTCTGCAGCGGCTCTGCTGGAGCTGCAGTCACTGCAAGGGCAAGCCTCCCTCTTGTCTGCAGCGGCTCTGCTGGAGCTGCAGTCACTGCAAGGGCAAGCCTCCCTCTTGTCTGCAGCGGCTCTGCTGGAGCTGCAGTCACTGCAAGGGCAAGCCTCCCTCTTGTCTGCAGCGGCTCTGCTGGAGCTGCAGTCACTGCAAGGGCAAGCCTCCCTCTTGTCTGCAGCGGCTCTGCTGGAGCTGCAGTCACTGCAAGGGCAAGCCTCCCTCTTGTCTGCAGCGGCTCTGCTGGAGCTGCAGTCACTGCAAGGGCAAGCCTCCCTCTTGTCTGCAGCGGCTCTGCTGGAGCTGCAGTCACTGCAAGGGCAAGCCTCCCTCTTGTCTGCAGCGGCTCTGCTGGAGCTGCAGTCACTGCAAGGGCAAGCCTCCCTCTTGTCTGCAGCGGCTCTGCTGGAGCTGCAGTCACTGCAAGGGCAAGCCTCCCTCTTGTCTGCAGCGGCTCTGCTGGAGCTGCAGTCACTGTAAGGGCAAGCCTCCCTCTTGTCTGCAGCGGCTCTGCTGGAGCTGCAGTCACTGCAAGGGCAAGCCTCCCTCTTGTCTGCAGCGGCTCTGCTGGAGCTGCAGTCACTGCAAGGGCAAGCCTCCCTCTTGTCTGCAGCCGCTCTCATGTACCTGTAACAAGCAGATCTTCACGTGCTGGCACGGCACAGGTGTGTGGTTTGGTGCATGGTGTTGTGGGGCATACCTGTGTGTGTGTGTGTGTGTGTGTGTGTGTGTGTGTGTCTGTGTGTGTGTGCAGATCAGATAAAGAAAAAGCCCAAGTTCGGAGCCCTCACCAGGCAGATACCTTGTGTACTTCAGGTGTAAGGCATGGTGCTTTGTTTCTCTCGGTTATGTTTCTGGGACCATGGAGTAGTGTGACTGATGCAGTTGCCGCTGCTGCAGCAGCAGGCTGCACGGATTATGCATCCCCCTGTGACTGATGCAGTTGCCACTGCTGCAGCAGGCTGCACGAATTATGATCCCCCTGTGACTGATGCAGTTGCCGCTGCTGCAGCAGGCTGCATGGATTATGCACCCCCTGTGACTGATGCAGTTGCCGCTGCCGCAGCAGGCTGCATGAATTATGCACCCCCTGCTGGTTATTTCCTTCCTATGTCCTGGTGTGGCCCAAAGTCTTTGTTGGATGTAAAGCTGCACTTTGCCTGATGCTTATTTCTTGTGTTTTGGGATATTGACTCTGCTGGCCATAAAAGCACTAATTTATCTTGCTGAGATTTTTGCTGCCACCAAAGAAGAGCTGTTTCCCAATAGTGTTCCTGCTGTATATGAGGAAGAATTCTTAAATATTCTTGTTTCATTCTTTAACTTCATGCACTAAGTCGACTGCTTCGGCGCCCGCTGGCAGCACCCACAGAGGACAGTTCACTCCCTCTTTGTGCTGCCCTGTGGGAGCTGGAGGTTGGGCATTGCCTCCAGAATATGTCCAGAGGCAGGCCCCTGCTTCCCAGCATTACTGTCGGTGTCTGCTCAGTTGTAATTTGAGCATGTTCCATTGTTATTCAATACGTATTTCCTGTCTAAAATGTACCCTTCCACGTCCCTCGGCACAGTCAGCAATGAAGCTGATCCTGGCTCACACCCCCTCCCTGCCTGTTCCTTCCGCTACCACCCAGACCTCTATTCATTTCCCTCTTACTCACACAGTGGCTTTTCCCGCTCTGGCCCTCCCCTCCTGTGGGATGTTCAGACAGTAAGAAGCTGAGTTGCAGGCTCAGGAAGAGGGAGTTGACTTGTGATAACACACTGGGCACATTCTCATAGTTAAAGCTGGCTGAGTCTTCCAGTTAATTCAGACATCCTATTCCCAGATAATGAACCCCCCCCCCAAAAAAAACTATATTGCGTCCTCTAATAGTCCTCATGTCTAAAGTGTGTCCTGACTCACTGCAAATCAAACAAGGAAGCTGATCCAGAGCTGCTACTGTGCTGAGAGAGGGGTTAGGAATAAGACATGAAGCAGGGCCGGGGAGGTAGATGGCTCAGCGCTTAGGAGCACTTGCTTTGCAAGCACAAGGACCAGAGGACCTGAGTTCAAATGCACCCCGTAGAGGAAGCCAGGCATGGCTGCATGTGCCTATAGCCCCAGCATGCCCTCTAGGGGGAGGGGGACAGCAGGCTCCAGAGAGCTTGCTGGTTAGCCAGCCCAACTTCACAGTGAGAGCCCATCTCAAGGTGATAAGATTACAAGTGATACATACACATGACAGAAAATAAACAGTCTAACTACGTCTCACTCTGCCAGCCACGCCACCTTGGAGGATCATTTGAGTGCTCTGAGCCTTAGCATCTGCATCTGTGAACTAGAAGCACTGGTCATGACCCAGCTCCCTGGTGTCCTGAGGCTGCAGTGGAACAGTACACAGGAAAGTGCTCTGGAAACTAATAATTAAGCAGGAGAGGCTTTTGTTGTTATTTGACTGGTTTTTTATAACACATTTAAGCCTTTTCTAGTCTGTGATTTTTCTTAGAATCATCTCTATGCTAAGGAATGGAGGAATGGAGGAAGGTGAAACCCACAAGCCAGGCTTTCAAAAGCAACAGTTTTTGCAACTCTAAAGCCTGTGCCTATCTAATAAACATGGGGAGTGGGAGGCAAAAAGGAAAGAGGGAGGTGACTTGGAGGAAAATACACTTCCACCTCAGGTGAAAGGAAGGCCTGGTGGAAAATACACGTAGACTAGGCTTTTCTAGAATAACGTACAGCACTCCAGAAATACTTCCGAGGCAGTGCTGCACAGTGAAAAGCACATGCGTTCACACTCCAAAGGCCCTGCATTTCAATCAGGATTCAGCTTCCTAATAGCTAAGTAACTAAGAGGGTACTTAACCTCTTGTGTAGCCTCTTCCTCTTATATAAAATAATAGTAATACTAATAATAATAAAAAATTTTGAATGGAGGAAGTAACTGCTAACCCTGGGTCATGGAGATTAGTAAGATAACATCTGGGAACCTACATCTAAGCATCAGCCTAGGGATGCCTTCCTGTCGCTTCCCTGACCCTCCAAATCCCACCTTCTTGCCTAGTCCTTTAGACCAGGAGGGAAGGAAGGCGCCTCTCTACTCCTGTGGAGTCAGCTCAGCAATAGGTTACTGAATGTAGAATAATTCCCTCCCAGATAAATGCTGTACTGAGCAGCCCTGGCAAGAGCCGTAATTCAGGAGCTGACAGCGCTTGGAAAGTGCCCTCCGGCAGCAACCCATTGTAAACAAGCTGTCAAGCTTAAGGAGAATATGCTGTGAAAATGTCTAGATAAACAAACACCGTGTCAGTCCAAGCTGGGCTCCTCTGGAGACTCGAGGAAGAGCCTCTCGCTGGTGCTGCGACAGGGACAAGCACTCACTTTGCACCTCAAAGTGCCTTTGGTGGTCCACAAGGGCCCTGCTGTGATGCAAACTCAGAGTCTTGCTCCAGTCTTGTGTCCCAGAAGCCCCCCCAGACACAGGAGCCCAGGTTCTCCATGTTCTCCACCTGTGGCTCAGGAAATGCCCTGCCCTCAATCACTCTTTCTGTAGACATGATTTTAAGTCCACGAGCAGAGCCAGTCAAGAACTGGTCCGCCTCAGCGTGAAGACAATGAACTTGAATTCCCATCCTCATGTGAGGGCGAAGAGTCCAGTGCTCTGGTACAGGGCATCTTTCCACTCACCCTACCACTGACGGTCCAGGCCCAGCACCTAACAAAATGAATGAAGGACCCGCTTCCCTGACAGTGGACTCCTAGGGTTGATTATTTTAAATTTTGAATCTAGTTCTGACCTAGACATGGTGGTACGCAACTTTAGTCCCTGCACTCGGGAGGCAGAGGCAGGCGGATCTCTGTGAGTTCAAGGCCAGCCTGGCCTACATAGTGAGTTCCAGGACAGCTGGGGCTACAGGAAGACCCTGTCTCAAAGAGACAAAAAAAAAGTAGCTCTACACCAACCCATAGTCACTGTGGTGCTGGTTCACAATTTCACTTTCTTTTTATTTGGTTGTTGTTTGTTTAGTTGTGGTTTTATTTATTGACACAAGTGTCTCACTGTATAACCCAGGCTGGTCTTAAACTCACTGTCATCTTTTTGCCTCATCTCTGGAGTGCTGGGATTACAGGCATGAGCCAACACATACAACTTGTCCCACCAATCTACCCAGACTTGATGTTCAGTGGATTTCACTTTGAAACAGACCTCTTACACGGTACAGAGACAAGTGATCTGGGCCCACTGTAGGGAAAGTGACTCACCAAAACCCTGGTCCCATCTGTATGCTTCAGTCACCAAAACTTCCCAGAGGAAGATATGATATATTTCCCAAAGCCTACTGATTTCATAGCAGACCTTTGCCACAGCCTGTCACCTCCCTGAAAGGCAGACATGGATGCTGACACGTTCTACCTTTGATTCAAGTGGTAATAACTCATGTAAGCAGACTCTACCCAGGATAGTAGGTTTAATGCCCTTTATGTGAATAAATGAATAAACTTTGGAAACTCATCCCATAAGCGATTGCACTTTTATTATTTATTTATTTATTTATTTATTTTTTGGTCTTTTTGAGACAGGGTGTCCCTGTAGCCCCAGCTGTCCTGGAACTCACTCTGTAGACCAGGCTGGCCTTTAACTCACAGAGATCTGCCTGCCTCCGCCTCCCGAGTGCTAGGATTAAAGGTGTGCGCCACCACACTGGCTGCGATTGCACTTTTAAAATAACAGTGCTGGGGCTGGAGAGATGGCCTAGCGGTTAAGAGCGCCGACCGCTCTTGCAGAGGACCCGGGTTTGATCCCCAGCACCCACATGGCGGCCGAGAACCATCTGAAACTCCAATTCCAGGAGAACTCCAGTTCAGGGGAATCCGACACCCTCTTCTGATCTCCGCGGCATTGCACAACACGGGCGCACACACTTGCATGCAGACAGTACATTCATACACATACAGAAATAAATAAAAATAATTAAAAAAAAATAAAATAACAGTGCTACACCCTTTCTTCCTACCCTCTCCTTAAAACCTTAAGAGTTAAGGTCTGAATGGGCCTCCCCACTGCTTCGCCCCAGCGTTTTAGCTTATGCTGTTTTTCTCACTGCCTCGTTATTTCTCTAAACTAAGCCTTTTTTCTTTCCTATGACATTGCACTGTAGGGAGGGAATGACTTGGAGCATCTAAAGCCAGGGGCAGATAGTAGGCCCGGACCACTGCAGACTGTGGCCAGCTTCCTTTACTTCCCCTGATAGGGAGTCATCTTCAAGATTCTCTTTTGACTGAACTTGCCTGCAGACCATGGTAGTTAAATAGATTACTGTGATCTCATCTGTTTGTCTACACAAGTGAGCTGATTTTTTTTTTTTTTAATTTCTTGGCCAAGGAACAAGGAAACCTACTAAGTCCTTGACTCCAGGCATTACCTGAAGCAACACTTCCCAGGCTGGAGTGTAGAGACAGATCACCTGGGGGTCTTGTTAAGATGTCTTCCCTAGCTTTGCACAGTGGCAGTATCGTAGCCAATGGGGTTTATCTGAGGTGTGATTATTGCTAATTGAAAACTTTTCCCAGTACCCCACCATGAATGATACAGAGAAGATTAGCATGGCCCCTGCGCAAGGATGACTATATATATATATATATATGTCTTCCCTGGGTCCTTAGATCTGGGAGGTCAGAATTGCTATTCTAACCAGGTCTCAGATAATACAGCCTGCAGCTGGTCCTGAAAGGAAATAGCTCAAGCTCCCTTCAGTTTTCCTATATCTAAGAAAGTTGTCAAAAAATTATCTTCTTTTCTAACAAAATGTGCTAAGTGTTCTATGTGCATTTTCCCAGCCATCACTGTTCACATTTCACAAACAAACAAGACTAAAGCTTGTGGATAACAGCCTCACAAAAGTCAGACGGCCACTAGGTGGAGGATGGACATCTCAGCCCCATGTGCTTGATACCCACAGATACTTCTTGGAGTTGCTAACCCCACCTCCCCATCCCCCAAGTGCACAGTTCAGCAGCATCACAGAGGAGGGACTGCTGAAGTCCCGCTTCCCTACACTGGTTAGTTCCGGACTTCTCAGACTGCTAAAGTTCTTTAGCACTTGTCTGCATTCTACCGTTTAGTACCTGTCTGCATTCTACCCTTTAGTACTTGTTGTCTGCATTCTACCCTTTAGTACTTGTCATCTGCATGCTACCCTTTAGTACTTGTCGTCTGCATTCTACCCTCTAGTACTTGTCTGCATGCTACCCTCTAGTACTTGTCTGCATTCTACCCTTTAGTACTTGTCTGCATGCTACCCTCTAGTACTTGTCTGCATTCTACCCTTTAGTACTTGTCTGCATGCTACCCTCTAGTACTTGTCTGCATGCTACCCTCTAGTACTTGTCTGCATTCTACCCTCTAGTACTTGTCTGCATTCTACCCTTTAGTACTTGTCGTCTGCATTCTACCTTCTAGTACTTGTCTGCATGCTACCCTCTAGTACTTGTCTGCATTCTACCCTTTAGTACTTGTCATCTGCATTCTACCCTTTAGTACTTGTCGTCTGCATTCTACCCTCTAATACTTGTCTGCATTCTACCCTTTAGTACTTGTCATCTGCATTCTACCCTTTAGTACTTGTCGTCTGCATTCTACCCTCTAGTACTTGTCTGCATTCTACCTTTTAGTACTT
This sequence comes from Rhizomys pruinosus, assembly GCA_009823505.1. Lineage (NCBI taxonomy): Eukaryota > Metazoa > Chordata > Mammalia > Rodentia > Spalacidae > Rhizomys > Rhizomys pruinosus. The sequence goes on along the minus strand of VZQC01004736.1, from coordinate 84,800 downwards.
GTCTGCTTCTACCCTCTAGTACTTGTCTGCATTCTACCCTTTAGTACTTGTCTGCATTCTACCCTTTAGTACTTGTCTGCATTCTACCCTGTAGTACTTGTCTGCATGCTACCCTCTAGTACTTGTCTGTATTCTACCCTTTAGTACTTGTCGTCTGCATTCTACCCTTTAGTACTTGTCATCTGCATTCTACCCTTTAGTACTTGTCATCTGCATTCTACCCTCTAGTACTTGTCTGCATGCTACCCTTTAGTACTTGTCTGCATTCTACCCTTTAGTACTTGTCTGCATGCTACCCTTTAGTACTTGTCTGCATGCTACCCTTTCTGGTCCTGAGCCCTGAAGAGCAAGAGTTCCCACCTGCCTCACATTTGTGGGGAACACTCCAGCCAGCCAGAATAGACAGATGCCTAAGCATTAGAAAAGGACAGACTGAAGAAAGGAATGAACGCAGGAGGAAAGGGAAGGAGAAAGGAGGGAAGGGGAAAGGAAGGGGAGGGGAGAGGGAGGGGAAAGAAGAGGAGAGGAGAGAAAGAAAAAGTTGGACCCCCTTGATTGGTCAGGGCCTTTTGGAGAAAGCACATCTGTGTGAGTTTAGAAGCTTCTATTTTCATACCTAAATCTCCCTGGCACTCCGCCTGTGGCATCTGCTTCCTCAACTCACAGATTTGAACAGATGACCTTGAATTTCATGATCCTGCAGTGGACGACCAAGGCCTGTATTCTCCTCTATTTCTAGAGATGCCGAGTAAAACCATCAGGCTAGCCTACTGCTGTGAACCCTTCCTGTGGTCTACACAATCTACCCACTGTATTAAACAGCACAGACCAGAGTGATTCATCACTGTGAGCTCATGGATGCCTTCCTACATAGCACATACTGAGGGATCCGGATGGATTCAAACTGGAAACAAACCCCAGTTTTGTTTTTCCATTACAATTATAAGTTTGTGTGTGTGTGTGTGTGTGTGTGTGTGTGTGACATGCATACACACATGCACGAAGGCTGCCCATGTGTAGCTACAGGACAACTCGCAGGAACTGAACTTGGGTCATCTGGCTTGCCAACAAGTGATTTTATCCACTTGAGCCCTGTCACTGGCCCCAGCCCCGGTTTATAAAGGAGAATAGTCTGAATTTTCCAGGCAGGCCATCAACTTCTGCTAGGCTTCTTCAAAACAAACAGGTTTAAGTGACTCATTTCAACCTGGTACATAAAAAGCAAGCGCTCTGGGGTACAATTAGATCCTAACTGCTGAAGGACTCACTTTCCTGTACCATCAGGTATTACATAAGATGGGCTTAAGCTTGGAACATAAGCACAGGATCTTCATTCATTCATTCATTCACTCACTCAGCAAACTCTTCAGCAACTTCCACGGTGTCTGTCATTGTAAGGTGTCGGGACCGCAAAAATGATTTCGACATGGGCTCTGCTTCCAAGACACTCCAAGTGCACAGGGAGAGACAAGCAATTACAGCGCTGAACATGGGAGTGGATGCCATGCTCAGGAGCAGGACAGCTGTGCAAACTGTCCACAGCACAGTCCTTTGCATCCAAGTCTGAATGGGGCCCTATGCTTTGTGCAGTGTCTAACCCGCAGAAGAGTTCATGAAGTCCCAGCACCTCTCTCACTGAACTGAGCAACACCAGGAGCAGACAGGTGCACTGCCCAGGGACACAGCTGGACAGGAGCAGACAGGTGCACTGCCCAGGGACGCAGCTGGACAGGGGCAGACAGGTGCACTGCCCAGGGACACAGCTGGACAGGAGCAGACAGGTGCACTGCCCAGGGACACAGCTGGACAGGAGCAGACAGGTGGCACTGCCCAGGGCACACAGCTGGACAGGAGCAGACAGGTGCACTGCCCAGGGACGCAGCTGGACAGGAGCAGACAGGTGCACTGCCCAGGGACGCAGCTGGACAGGAGCAGACAGGTGCACTGCCCAGGGAGCAGCTGGACAGGAGCAGACAGGTGCACTGCCCAGGGACACAGCTGGACAGGGATGGAGCTGTCTCTCCAGCCAGCCTTCTTCACAACTAAAGCTTTGGAGGCCAAAGCACCAGTGGCCTGGGAGCAAACCCCAACTTGAAAGTGCCTCATCTCCTTGTATTCTGATCTCAGCAAGGACACGGAGATGAGGAGGCAGCCATGCAAGGCCCCCGGTGCTCAGCCCAGGGGACACAGGGCAGTGCCCAGCACCCACCACTTGGCCGCTTGCTGGAACACTCTTGTAAACAATGCTCTTGTCCCCACTCTAGTGCTGCCAGCCCTGAGAAATTGTTTTAAATGACATGTATATTTCTTGAATTGATGGTCAACTTCTGCCCACAAATTGATCTTTCACTTTTCCTCTCCCGCCCCTAGGTGTCATTTAGATACCACTGTCGATTGTACAATGAATGGCGTCGGACCAATCAGAGGGTGATTCTCCTCATTCCGAAGTCTGTCACCGTACCTTCTAACCAGCAGTCCCTGCTGGGCCCCCACTCAGTCAAGAGGAACTCAAAGGAGACCATTGTTTGATGTTTGTGTGGTTGGTTGGTTGACTCACTGTTTGGGGGTTTGGAAGGTTCTGCACTGGGGCCACACACTGAGCCACCGAAAGCCCTTCCCTTAATCGTGGGGGTCTAAGAACATTTGGAGCCGTGTTATCATGTCGCCTGAGCAAACAAACTCTGCCAGAAAGAAGCAAGTGCTGTGTGACATCAGACCGTGGATGCTGCACTCGTGATATTTGCTAAGCTGCCAAACATGTTTATTTAGCAGATACTGTATGAAATCTTCTGAACACCTCTTTAACATATAAGGAAGGTTGTCCTAAGGATGCAATTCAATTCCTTTTTTATTACTATTTCAAATATAAATAAATATACATATATATATATATATATATATATTAAATTTAGATGATACTCAGAATCAAAAAGCCAATGTAAAAAACTGGTTTCTTGGTTTGGATGGGTTTTACTTGGGTCAGTTTATTCATTTCCCAGTTTCTACTGTGGATTCTTGGGGGTAATTTGATAGCTTGAGGGGTCTTTTTCATCTCTTTCATGTCTCTTACTCAAGGAGACAGCATAATTACTGCAGAACAAGTCATATTTGAAGGATGTTTTGTACTAAACCTCATTTAATTATTCAGTTTTTAAACGGAAAAAAGGCGTGGCAACTCTCCACACAGTGAGTGTTTATTTAAATATTAAAGAGAAAAGTGCTGGTGAGAGGCACGCTCCTCTCAACTTGTTTGGTACTGACAGCTGATAGAAGCTATTTTCTAATAATAAATATCCAGTGTGTGAAAGACAAACCCTACTGATTGCAATATTCTTTCTCTTTTTGGTCTTAAAGCCTATGTAGTTTTCCAAACTAGGTTTTGAAAAAGATGAGGAGGTTCGTAATCGCCCCCCTGCCTGGCCGGCATCAGCTATGTCTGGTTTCGCTTTCTTGGTGGACGGGTAGGTCATTAGACATTTCTAGGACCCCTAGACTTGTTCTGCATAACAATTAGCATTCCCACCTACTGAATTTCTTGCTTGACAGGTGAGATGTGATGATAAAGCCTGTCCTAGTACTAGAGCACTCAGTCTTAGACCCTTTTGTCAGATTTTCAAGAAAAAGAAGCTCCACACAGTGAGTGCCTTTCCCCAGCTGTGAGCCAATTCTGTCACAGGCTTGTCTCCCTTTTATCCAGTTCAGCATTGACGGCTAACCTCTAGCCTACACCGTGTCCACAGAAGCCAGGAAAGGATGTCTTTGAAGCAAGCACGGGCTGGGGCGGCTGCCTGGCTCCCACCTGTCTGCACACCCACACATGCAGGGGGTGAGAAGAGGGCGGGCCCACCTTAAGATATGGATTTCTGGAACATGACCCACACTGTGAGTGTCTCCCCAGCATCTGCCTTCTGCTCCCCAACTGAAAAGCAACAGAGCAGGCAAGGAGGGAGCGATTCTGTCTGCAGACTGATGGAGCTGCTGCAGCTGTCGTCCCTTTGTGGGCCAAACCTCCTTTCGCGGACGGCACTCCATGCTGCCCACAGAGAGAAACAGCTGCACCCTCTCGGCTGCAAAGCTCAGATGTGCTTTATGGCTTATGACAATAGGTTTCCTCCTTACCACGCTTGGACACTTCAATTCCAGTAATATAGGTCTCAGCCCCATGGTTTACAGGGCCTTGTTCGCCCCTCGGGGCTGTCATTAGCTACACCACCATCAACCGTTTCTTAATTGACCTTTTAAAATGCTGGACACTCCTGGCTGCACGCAGCTGCCACACATTAAATTGCTGCAGCAGAATCCAAGTCAGTAGCTTGTGAACTGCAGCACCATGGTCTACTTGATAAATGACATCCACCAGCTTTGGTGCCTGAGCTGTCAGCTGAACTGGTAGCCTCTCTCAACTGAATGGCACAACCTTCATGAGAGGTCCAAAGCCTGTCTTCCATGAATTAAGGAAGTGACAGCATCTTGGGATCTCCTGAGGTCGTTGCACAGTTCCGGTTGCCCTGGATGACATCATGAGATGAAATATAATGACGTTATCAAAGGTAGGCCTGTTCCTGGAGGCTCCCCGGGGCCTCTGTACTAGGAGGTCAGCTTCTTTGCTCCAGCTTTGCACCCACCTCCAGGAAGTAAAGCAATGTCCCCACCAGGGTGGTGGGCAGGATCCTCCATTAGCCAGTGGTGTTAGTACTTGACCCTCCTGATGACAGAGCCCTAGCCTCCAACAGCAACAGCACCCAGGTGGAATGCTTAAAGCCTCTGGAGAATAGTCCATCTGCACTGGGGTCATTTACACCGTGGATTCTTGAAGGGAGGGAGCGGCCCACAGTTAAGGGGGCCACAGGAAGAAGTAGGGGCTGGAACCCAGGCTCTGCTCCCATCTCCATGTGCTGCTGGCAGAGGGCTGCGCCCACCTAGAAGGAGTGCCATCTGCCAACTGGACAGACACCACACACAAGCAGCAGTCATCCCAGCCTCTATCCTTCCTCTGCCTCTTCTTGAAAATCAAGAATGAGTGCTGGAGAGATGGCCTAGTGGTTAAGAGCGCCAACCGCTCTTGCAGAGGACCCGGGCTCGATCCCCAGCGCCCACATGGCAGCTGAGAACCGTCGAGAACTCCAGTTGCAGGGGAATCCGATGCCCTCTTCTGACCTCCTTGGCATTACACGACATGGGTGCACAAACCTACATGCAGACAGTACATTCATACATATAAAAAATAAGTTAATAAATAGAAAAAAGAAAGAGAGAGAGAGAGAAAGGAAAGAAAGAAAGAAAGAAAAAAAAAAGAAAGAAAGGAAGGAAATCGAGAATGAAGCAGAGGAAAGACAAGGGACCAGGACAGTGCGAGCAGCTCACTGCATCTCTCCCACTGGCTTACACCACTCTTGTTCTTCTGTACTATGCTGTGGTCCTGAGACAGATGAAGGGGACCTGCCTCCTCTGGGCCCTGAGCATTTGTTAAAATTCCTGGTAATGGTAATCCTTACTGAAGCCCTCCTTCTGATGTTCAGTTCCTATAAAAGACAGTGTGGGGTAGGGCAACTTGACTCCCTAACTGGCTGCTTGCTACTGGACTCTCCCTTGTTACCCTGGCTGCCTGTCAGACGAACATTCAGCAGAACTACCACCATCCCAGCATCAGCTCTCTTGAATAAAAATCACAGCAATTGCCCCAGCCTGGAAGTTGTTGCCTTACCCAGGGCTGTTTGAAACAGTTTGTACTGGATGTTTTGTTATCACAGCCTCCCCCAGACACCCCAACAACCATTTCCAACTGGCTTAGAGGTAGTATTACCTCTGGTGGCCTAGCTGAGGGACCACTGTGATTGGTGCTAAGAGGCATGGATGTGATTGGTCCCAACAAATCTCCACAGCTATGATTGGTGCTAAAGAGCCAAGGCTACGATTGATCCAAAACAAGTGGCTATGACTGGTCCACTAACCAGCCCCTCAGTGGGTCTGCTGGAGACACTCCAGTGCTGTGCCTCTGATGCAGCATCCTGGCCTTAGAAAAGGCTCCTCTTTAGTGACCTTTTCATGTCTGTTCTTAGTGGTGCAGGCTGTTCTGCTAACAGAGACAGCAGACTAGCAGCAAAAGCTACAGCGGTGGCTTAGCATGAGAGCAGTGAGGTGGCTGCCAAGGAAGCCGCAACCGCACAGTTTACGAACAGGCAGGAAGGACAGAGAGCGGAGAAAAAAGGCGGAGATTACAAAGGGTAAATGGCAGTGAGGAATCAGAGAAGAACCTGCAAGCTCTGGTCACCATGATGAGGTCCAGACAGCTGTCAAGTTGTTAGCACCAACAACCCCTGACCCCAAGCCAAGAGGAATCCTGGTCACCAGACCTGCTTAGAAGCTTCAGTGCCAGCTCCGCCTAAGACCTGATGACCTCACTTCCTGGGCTCACAAAGGAGCGGTAACATTTGCAGGACTAGGAGTCAGATACCCAAGGCATACACCAGGACTTGGACACTGGGAGGCACTGCCTGCTGCTGCTCCCACCAGCCTACTGCCACCACCTCCTGCTGCCAAACGCCTAGGCAAACAAAAGCTGTCGAAGACTCTCCCTAGTTCCAGCTGGTCTAGAACTCACTGTGTAGACCAAGCTGGCCTTGAACTCACAGAGATAAGCCTGCCTCTGCCTCCCATGTGCTGGGATTAAAGGCGTGCGCCACCACGCCTGACTCTACCCATGGTTTCTCTCTGAGCAGAGCCAAAGGGTACCAGCCAGCTGACTGGTAACGCTTGGATCCTAGACATTGTTCTTCAGAGTGGTAGATAGAAATAAATGTGTTACAATGAAAGTCAGAAAGTCAAATTTACAGTTAAAACCCAGCATGCTCTTGCCTGGCCCACATGCATGCATGCATGCATGGGTTTTTCAATGTCATCTTGGGAAGGAAGGAGGGCACAGGGTGTGCACACTAAATCTACATCTCCTTAGAGGACTCAGTGGGTGTTCAGGTAAATTGTAAAATCCAAGTAAGCTTAGAAAAGGCTCTTCTAAGAGTGAAATAGCTATTTTGATTTGGAAGTTACTACATGCATGTTCCCTTTGCACACGGTCCTCCAGTGAGCTGTAAGGCTGTGAGGTACTGCCTCCTGCCCATGGTTGAATACAGTCAGCTTTTCCTAACACTCCACACTGTTCCCCATCTGCCTACACCACAGAATGGCCAAAGTCAAAAGACCCAGAGAAAGGACAGCCAGGAAATAAACTCCACTTCAATCCAGAGTGCTCTGGAAGCTATCTAAAGATCGTCCACACAGCCTGTAGTCTCTGGTGTGGGAAATGTAGACTTGACATTCCAAGACCTAAAGTGCCTGGGACGTGGGCCCATGCATGGGGGGAGGGTTTGGATTGTTAAGGAAGAGAAAGTTGGGACCATGATGGAACTGGCTTGGCATTGTCCTTGGACAAGAACACAGAGGACCTCTTGACTAGCAGGCTGTGTGAAGCCTGCCGCTGCCAGGATAGTCATGAGAAGTTGGCAGTGTGTGGCAAGTTACCCAGGTATAACTGCTGACTCAAAAAAAAAAAACACCAGTCAGTTCAGCAGAAACATGGGCTTCTATCCACTTTTACTGGCTAAACAATAGCCTGAGTGTCTGGAGGTTGGCTTCCAGACATTCTGTCTTCCCTTTTGCTCTCTTGTTCTGGGAGATTCTGGCAATTTCCCAGTGAAGAACCAACTATAAAGTCAGACAACCTAAATTCAGATTCCAACTCTGCAGTTCCACGCAGTTGTAGACTAAGAAAAGGACCTCCTGGCCACGCCCCGGCATTTCCTTCCGAGATATGGGGCTGCTAGCTACCTCCTTCGGGCCTCAGTCCTGCTGAGAAAGCACCTGGTCTTTCATGAATGAGTGCTCTACTCACCATCAGCCATCTGAGTCATGAGTGAGTGCTCTACTCACCATGAGCCATCTGAGTCATGAATGAGTGCTCTACTCACCATCAGCCATCTGAGTCATGAGTGAGTGCTCTACTCACCGTGAGCCATCTGAATCATGAGTGAGTGCTCTACTCACAGTCAGCCATCTGAGTCATGAGTGAGTGCTCTACTCACCGTCAACCATGAGTCATGAGTGAGTGCTCTACTCACCGTCAGCCATCTGAGTCATGAGTGCTCTACTCACCGCCAGTCATCTGAGTCATGAGAGAGTGCTCTACTCACCGTCAACCATCTGAGTCATGAATGAGTGCTCTACTCACCGTCAACCATGAGTCATGAGTGAGTGCTCTACTCACCGTCAGCCATCTGAGTCATGAGTGAGTGCTCTACTCACCGTCAACCATCTGAGTCATGAGTGAGTGCTCTACTCACCGTCAACCATCTGAGTCATGAGTGAGTGCTCTACTCACCGTCAACCATCTGAGTCATGAGTGAGTGCTCTACTCACCGTCAACCATCTGAGTCATGAGTGAGTGCTCTACTCACCGTCAGTCATCTGAGTCATGAGTGAGTGCTCTACTCACCGTCAGCCATCTGAGTCATGAGTGAGTGCTCTACTCACCGTCAGCCATCTGAGTCATGAGTGAGTGCTCTACTCATGTCAGCCATCTGAGTCATGAGTGAGTGCTCTACTCACCATCAGCCATCTGAGTCATGAATGAGTGCTCGGGAGGCAGAGGTAGGTGGATCTCTGTGGGTTCCAGGCCAGCCTCGTCTACAAAGCGAGCTCCAGGACACCTGGTACTAAAAGGGAGACCCTGTCTCAAAGATACCAAAAAAATAAATAAATAAATAAAAGGGTAAAATTATTCTCTTAACAAATCCAAAACAATTTGTTAATAAAAGTTTTTCAAATTGCCAGGTGTGGTGGTGCACGCCTTTAATCCTAGCACTTGGGAGGCAGAGGCAGGCGGATCTTTGTGAGTTCAAGGCCAGCCTGGTCTACATCTGAGTCATTTTTCCTAGCCTGGATCTCGACGAACAATGCTGATCATTTATTTGAAAAACTTTTTTTTTTTTTGGTCTTTTCGAGACAGGGTCTCCCTGTAGCCCCAGCTATCCTGGAACTCACACTGTAGACCAGGCTGGCCTTGAACTCACAAAGATCCGCCTGCCTCTGCCTCCCAAGTGCTAGGATTAAAGGCGTGCACCACCACACCTGGCAATTTGAAAAACTTTTATTAACAAATTGTTTTGGATTTGTTAAGAGACTAATTTTACCCTTTTTTTTTCTTTTTTGGTATTTTTGAGACAGGGTCTCCCTTTTAGTACCAGGTGTCCTGGAGCTCGCTCTGTAGACCAGGCTGGACTGGAACCCTCAGAGATCCACCTACCTCTGCCTCCTGAGTGCTGGGATTAAAGGCGTGCGCCACCACACCCGGCAAGAGACTAATTTTAAATAATCAACAGATATTCATTGAGCATTATGTATGGAAGGAAAAAGAATTACAAAAGACCCTCCTGGAGGCTGTAATTACTGACTTGAGATTTTTGAATTGTGCTCAGGTTGTTTACTCTTGCATTTCCTGATAATGGAGTCTATATAGCTAATTGAGAATTCATTAGAGAAAAAGAAAAAAAAAAACAAACAAAAAAAAAACTGTTGGGTCTAAGTCTCAGCTTCAAAGGATGGAAGAAAAAAAAGTTCACCAGTGTCCCAGAACTGAGGGGCTCCAAAATCATACAGCTAGAGCTAGAGGTTCTCATTCTGTTCACAAAAACACTGAGAGGGTTGGGGAGCCCTGCTTTGTTGAGACGCTCCTTCAAACTTTCTTTTTTATTACATTTATCTACTGCATATGTGTATGCACCTATGTGTCTGTGTGGCACACACATGCCAAAGTGTACCCATGGAGTTGAATTCTCTCTTTCCACTATGTGGGTCCCAGGGTTCAAACTAAGGGGGTAGGTCAGGCCTGGCATCGAGTATCTCTACCCACTCAGCACCTGGCCCACCAAGATACTGTATGTGGAAGGAACACATTTTCCCCATCGAGGATCAGTTTCCTCGTGGAGAAAGGCCCTACCTAGCAAAGGTTTCATCTCATTTACAGATCAAGCACCAAGAACTAATCATACATTTTGACTCATGCCACCGTTTCTTTGGTCTCTTCTTGTTGGATCATTTTGTTTTGGGGGGAGGGGGACAGACTGGAGGTGGGCTGGGAGGGGAATATAAGATCTTGATTTCATCTGTTTTTCCATGTCTGAGACTGCTGTTCCTGCATGCTATGCTCCCAGGTTCTGTGCTCCTTGTCTTCCGCCTTGGATTCCCAGGTGTTATTCTAGGGCATCTGTCAGTCTGTAATCTGAGAGCACCATGCTGCTCAGTTATCTTATAAGGTTAGCCATGAACATGATGAAGCAATGCATATGGCAAGGTATGGGGGGAGGGGCACAGAGCCTGGCGACAGGATCCTGTCAGTCTGCATGAGTCCTTGATTCCACAAATACATACAGTGCCAGACACTTCCCAAGAACCATACATCATTCAGTACTTGAAACACTGCAGCTTAATCTACGGCCACTGCAACAAAACACACAGGTGTAAACCCACTACTAACGGTTACCATTCCACAGGTGTTGGCTTGGGCCTGGCTGTGCATTCCATGCACACAGCCTCTTCAGCAGGGAGAAGGTGATATGAAGTCAGAGGGCACAGGCACTTCTCCATGTTAAGTCCCCTTCTTTCTGGAAGAGGGATAAAGACACTTCTGACCAGCTTAAATTGTCCTTGAAGGTACCCTACTGGTCAAAGGAACTACAGGTGCCACTCGCTGTGGTAGGTCAGACTGGGAGGAGCCTTCTTGGAAAGAGTGAACTACCAGACCTTGTTTATGGTGGGGAAGCTTAGAAAGGAATGCTTTCTGTCAGAGATGGAACTGGTTAAGAAGCAAAGCTGGGTTTCAAAATCAGGTGGTCGGGGCTAGAGAGATGGCTCAGCGGTTAAGAGCACTGACTGCTCTTGGAGAGGACCCAGGTTCAATTCCCAGCACCCACATGGTGGCTAAGAACTGTCCTTAACTTCAGTTCCAGGGGATCCAATGCCCTCTTCTGACCTCCTCGGGCATTGCATGACACAGGTGCACCTACCTACCTACATGCAAACAATATATAAATACACATAAAATTTAAAAATTAAGAATAATTAAAACACAGGTGGTTAGCATGTTAGTCCAGCTTTAACCAGGATGCTACGACGCCAGCAGCTAGCTTTAATATATGTCCCCTTCCGTCCCATCTCTTCTCATTTTCCCAAGAAGTACCACTCTGATAAACTGAACACATACCTTTGGAAAATGCTTTCTGAATATATACTTTGATTTACATGAAAAGCCCATTTTCCCATTTACTGTGTCTCACATGTACATCTAGCTCATTATTCTTAACGACGGGCTTGGATTCCATTTTACTTTGCCAACCAGGCCTGGCTCCCCGAGGCAGAGGAGCTTTCCTGATTAGTATCCACTGATGGGAATGCATGTCTGCATTTCTTCTGTTCTTCCCCCTTCACGATCCCCAGCCAGGGCGATGTGCTGCGGTGTCTAATCTTCTCTCTTAAAGTTGACATGGTATGCTTTGTTGAACAGAAATTCTTAAATTCTTGACAGTCAAATTTGTTTTATTTTTAAACTATGGGTAGTCTTACTTCAACTTAAAGTACCATCTCTATGCTCACAGCTTAGCTTGACACAATAAGTGGTACTGCTTAAATGCCTGTACATCCAATAGCTTGAGCTTTGTTAGTATGACTGAAAAGGGTATCACTGGGAAAGCTGTCAATCCGTGAAGGGAAACAAACTGAACAGACTGGAGTCCAAAATGACAACTCCAAAGAAATTAGACTGTTTTCTTCTCACCCACTTGTGCCCCTTTCCCAAAACCCAGGGAACAAACTGCGGAAGAGGAGGCGTGGTAGACTGTAAGGGCTGTGGAGAGATAGGGGTGAATCACGAGACTACAGGAATATAGTCTGGACACCTGATTGATCAACATGCCTGTGCATACAAGCTTCTCCAATTGGACTATGGGAACCTTGGGTTGTTCAAAATTTGGACATAGATACTTGTAAAATGCACCAATTACTTAATTGTATGACATACTGAGTAACATCAATGTTATCTGCAAACAACTGTGTCATTGTATTGTAGAATCCCTTAAAAATAAAAATAAAAAAATATCAAAAAAAAAAAAAAGTACCATCTCTTTCCGAATGAAAGGTCATTCTACTGCTCTGCTCACCCCCTCGGCCAGTGATCCCTCTGGAGGTCTCCTCTGTATGTGTTAAGATAGGGTTTCAATTTGATCTTATAGGAAGTAAACTGCCTGTCACTGGCTGGCTACTAAACAATCTGCTTTGCCTATACCTGGCCATGTCAACTGTATCTTCTATCCATTTCCATGTGAACAGTCTTTTCATGCCAGTTCACTGCTGCAGTCTGATCCTGCATTACTTCAGATTTTCTTTTTTTTTGGGGGGGGGTCTTTTCGAGACAGGGTCTCCCTGTAGCCCCAGCTGTCCTGGAACTCACATTGTAGACCAGGCTGGCCTTGAACTCACAAAGATCCGCCTGCCTCTGCCTCCCAAGTGCTAGGATTAAAGGAGTGCGCCACCACGCCCGGCTTACTTCAGATTTTCTAACCAGGACTCATCCACAACACCCATACGTCTCAACAGCCACAAGAAAGTCAACTTCTCCCCATGCTGTCAATGTTTTTCAAAATTGTTATGGAGTTAGTTATCTTTGTGTAGAAATTTAATCTAGGACAGTCTTGATGAAGCCAAAGGTCTTGGGATTAGAGTTAATTTATACATTAATTCCATGAAAATTCCACATAATGTTCATAAGACGTCCTCATTTACTCAGCTGGCTTTCATGACCTGTACTAGAGTTTTCATCTTTGCCAAGAGAATTCCTGTATCTTAACTTGTTAGCCCACTTTCTGGATAGGTTGGAGTTGGTGAGCGCTAGAACAGTAGTAAGCCTGGTCTTGGCCTATATTGATGATCACAGCTCAGTGATCTGCAGCTCATTCCCTCCTATCTAAATGTGCTGTCAGCCTGCCGGGACCACTCGCTGCAGCCAGCAAATGCACTTGCTGCTCTCTTGGCCTTAGAGTATGCCCAAAGTTTCTCCACTATTATATTTCCTATAAAATTTTCTTACATAATTTTATTGAAAATTTCTATTTCTAGGATTATGAGTTTTAAGTTATTAAACAAAATAAATAACATTGAGAAATATGGATAATTTTATATTTTAACCCATTCTAATAAGATACTACTAATGTGCACCATTCTTTCACTGCTGAACAAATTAGCTTTCTTTTATATCTAGCTCTATTGAAAACCAAAAGTTCACTCTAATTCCAATTCCAGTAGAGTATCAGAGAACTAAATCTTGGTTTTTGTTCTTTTTCCATTTCCTTATCTGTGAGACTGCTATTCATTTATTTAAGCAATCCCTGTACACAGAGAAGGTTCTCCAGTCTCTGCAGCCTGCCCCCATGAACGTTATCTGCAGCACTCTGGCTGCCTTCCATGGGGATGCTTGGCTCATCCCGGTCTGTGTGGTGCAGCCAAGGGCTACTCCTCACCTACACTCAGAATCTCCTACTTCCAGTCATCACCTGACAAGTACCCATTAATGATGTTTCCAGCAATCTTTTTAATTTTCTCTCTCCCACCATCTTTTGCTCTTCTGTACTGTTCTTATTATTGTCTTCATTATTATTTTCTCTCTTTTTTTGCTGTTCCTATTTCTTTCAGCCTCTTTTGCTTTAAGACAAATGACATAAACTTAGGAATTATCTTACCTACTACAATTCTTAATTATTTTATTTTATTTATTTATTCTTTTTTTTGAGACAGGGTCTCCCTATAGCCCCAGCTGGCCTGGAACTCACTCTGTAGAACAGGCTGGCCTTGAACTCACAGAGATCCACCAGCCTCTGCCTCCTGAGTGCTGGGATTAAAGGCGTGAACCACTACACCTGGCTTAAAGATGGTTCTTAGCTGTGGGTGCTGGGAATAAAACCCGGGTCCTTTGCAAGAGAAGTTGGAGCTCTTAACTGCTAAGCCATCTCTCCAGCCCCAGTACTAATACAATTTTTAAATACCACACTGTTTTACCTGTAAGTGATTTCTAATTTTTTGTTTCCTTCTTTAACCTAAAAGCGAGTTTTTCAGGCTTTACCAGTGAGTACAGATCCTCTGGGACCCTTCCCTCTGTGGGCCATTGGCACAGCAGAGACCTCTACCATCCAAAGCGAAAGCTTGGGGAATCAGAGCCTACGTGAATAGAATACATGAAGACAGAGAACAGAAACAGGGAACCATTCCAACAACTTGACAAAGCTATTGATATAGAAAATGCCCTCACCCACACTGATGTGTACGCATGTACATTCACATACCCATGCATGTACAAGTACAAATAGAAAAACTTGGGGCTGGAGAGACAGCCTAATGGTTAAGAGCACCGACTGCTCTTGCAGAGGACCCGGGTTCCTTCCCCAGCACCCACATGGTGGCTGAGAACCGTCTGTAACTCCAATTCCAGGAGAACTCTAGTTCCAGGGTAATCCGAGACCCTCTTCTGACCTCCATGGCATTGCATGACACAGGTGCACGAACCTACATGCAGACAGTACACTCATACACATACAGAAATAAATAAAATTAACAAATAGAAAAACTCCTGTTTCAGACACTACAGTAACAGAATCCCGGGGCAGGTCAATCCTAGTTGAGAGATCACCCAGTGTCAAAGTGAAGCCAGTTGATTCCTTTGTTATCCTCCTGTCCACCCCATCAGGCCATATCAGCAGCAACAAGGAAAATGTGTGCCTAAAAGGACAACTGCAGGACAAAACGGTCACCCCAGCCAGACAGCAAGGAATGAGTGGCCCCATGCCCCTCCAGGCCCAGGGACCACATCTGAGGACATCAGCCTCACAGCCTCCTGGTAGCACTTCTGGTCCTAAGCCCAGAAAGGGACAATCTGATGACAAAGCCAACAAACAGGGACCACATGTGTTGTTTCCTGCCTGTCCCATCTCCTAACAGCAGCCCAGACAGTACCAGCATTAGCTCGTTTCCTCACTGTAACCAACCAGCTCCTCACATCGGGCCAGCCATTTCCTGCAGGGTCTGTGGAAGAACACACGCAGAAAAACAAGGAACAAATTGCTTAAGAACGGGCGCCACGTAGTGCCGGTTCAGGGGCCGATGTCATTCCCGTAGCTTCACTGGGTGCCAAGCGTGACTAAAGGCACTCCCCTCCCTTTATTTCATAATTCAGTGTTTCCCAACCTCCCAGGACATATTTTTGAACTAGTTGCCAAAGACATCTCGTCACTTCTCCTCAGCTGCCTGAGGAACAGAGTGGAGTTGGGGGGGGGGAGGCACGCGAGGCTGCAGCATGCCTCAGGCTATGTTGGCATGTCAATCCTCTGTCCTAGCTGAAGGTTTACATTTATTTGTTTAAATGAAAGTCTGCCATAAAAATACTGCTTGCTTTCATCCAGGACAGCTACACGCCTGTCGTCTCAGCTCTAGGGATCTAGCTTTGTTCAGAGTGGAAGTCTGGCTGTCCAGCAGGGGAGGCCGCGTGCTGGGGAGGCAGAGGGGGTCGGCCAACTGGCAGGAGCCTAAAAAGATTCTTAGTGCTTAGGGTCTCAATGGGAAGGACTCAGAGGTGTCTGCCTGACTCACTGCAGAAGTCTCCAGCTCCCACCTGAGCCTTAGGCGCCCAGGGCACTTCCAGTCACCGTCATCTTCAGCTTTAAACAACAGTGGCAAAGGTACCAGGGTGACATGCCTGTCACAAGCAATGACAGTGTTCACAGATGCCTCCTTCCTGACAGAAATAGGGACCCAACAGGGTCACTGAACCTACCAGGTAGGGACTAAAGCAAAGAGATGCATTCCCAACACCGAAAAGTGCTCCAGGAGCAGCATGTATCCTGGATGGAAATGCCCAAGCCCACTTTCTAAACAGCCATGCCCTGTGTAAGGTTTCTGAAACAAAAAGGCAGACACAGCCACTCATCACCACCTGAGCGTGGGGTGGGATTGAGTGTTCATCAGGGTCTCTCTTTGAAGGCAGTAAAGCCCAACTTTGGCCAGGTCTATGTCCCTTAACTCTAAGCTATCCAGGAATTCCACATTCAGATCTACATCTCATCTGTTAGAGCAGAAGTCAAGTCCCAGAGAACCCTGACACCCAGGCACTGCAGAACCTCAGCAGGTTCCACCCCCCATGAAGGCTCTCTGTCTGGACTTTGATCACAGAGTTCATTACTTGTCTGGAAGACCAGAGAAACGAGCTCAGGGCTGGGAGTGTGGTCGCAGTAGTCTGAACCAAGGAAGTGAGAACTGTCGCCTCTGAAGGCAGCTGCAGCCTGCTGGACAAGATCTCTTTCTGAAGCCCATTTCTTGTGGTATCAGTGCCCCCTGCAGCCTAGTTCTAGTCCCTTCTTTTATAATGCACTTAGCTGTAGGTGAAGTTTTATACATTGCACCACTGGAATCAAAGACAAGATTTCTTTGTACTCAGTATTGCACTGTCAAATGCTTCATCCACAGGAGAGCACTTAATAAGTGATTAATAAATGCTTGAATTATTTACTCATGAAATGATAAAAATGTGGTACATGTAGTATTCCCAGTGGCTTTCCTTGTTTAAGCACTCTGCTAAATTCAAGGAGCAATGCTGATTCTGACCCACACCATGAGTACTTACAGACTTGCAGAAGCCAACAGCAATTAACTCCACCATTTTATATCAAGCCTCACCTCCCTTCCCCTACCCCCTAGTTCCCCTGATCTAAACATTTTAAGTTCAGTTTTAAATTTCTGTGCATTTATAGCCTGTATGTACCGGTATGCTCTTCTCAAATGATCTAATTCAATTCTCCAACCAACACTAGACATAGGCTTTTAGTCCAAATCCACACACAAGCCAAGAGATGCAAGAGCGCCAGGTTTCTCAGGACTGCACTAAAGCTGGGCGTCAGGCCCGGCGATGGGCACGTAACTACGGATCATCGTATCATTCGACTGCTACTCTTATCTTATCAGGGGTTTTCCATTCAGAGTTAGTTCAAAGTACCCTGTCTATGAATGAGGCCTATCTGTATAGGAAAGAACAAATCTGGAACATAACCATGACTGCATTTAGTGTGTCTTAAATAATGGTCAAGCCTGTTGTTGAAATTCTTTTGGCCTCCATTCTCATCACAGCTGAATCACCACTTCCAATAATTCCCATTATTTATAGTCTCATCACCTCCCCAAACTCCCATGAGGGTAAGCAGGATGCACTTGCACACACTGGAGGTCACTTTCAACAATTTGTGAAGATATACTACTAACACTGGACCCCAAACTGCTTCTACTACCTGCTTCCCTGATGCTCTAACCACCTCTGGGTAGCTTACTGAACACTGACCACCTCTCCCAAAGGAGACTTTAAGCAGAACCTTTAATCACCTCCCTGAGCAAGTACAGTTCGTCCTACTGAAACACAGCCAACTTGGCAAAGGTCAGCCCTTCAGGGCTCTAGAGAGATTGTGTTCTGCACAAGTGAAAGACAGAGCTGAACTGAACAAGAACTTGGGCTGTGGAGAAAACAATCTGTTTCCTGCTTCATGGTCTATCTGTGCAGGCTTCTTGCAAAGCACCTTCTAAACCGCACCGTGGAAACAGTACTCATGAGATTTGCCATTCTCTTTAATGAACTTCAGAAACAGATTTAAAAGAAGAATTTAGAAATTATCTGGCAGTTGGAATTGTTCCCATTCATATTTGACCATGAATGCAGTTTCATTAATAAGCTGAGTGGGTACAGTTTTCTGACCAGTACCTGGGACAATAGAAGGCGCAGAGCTGTCAAAGATGAAACGCTGATCAAGCCAGAAAGGAACTGCCGAAGTGGATCCCCGTCGGAGGGTGCTGAGGGTCGGTTAGCACAGCTCCGGAGTAATACTGTGAATGAGGCAGCCTTCCAGTCGGGTGCTACATGACGCGAACAGCCTGTCTGTTAACATTTAGTAACTGTGCACCTCTCTCCCCTTCTCCTGCCTTCCTCAAATTTTTAAATCTTTTTAATGTGCATGAAAGTATTAAGTGCACCCATGTTGTGCGATCTGCAGATGCCACAAGAGGGCATCAGATCCCCCTGGAAATGGAATCAGGGACAGTCATTAGCCACCCCGATGGTGCTAGGATTCAAACCCAGATCTGCAAGAGCAGCCAGTGAGTGTTGTCAATGGATGAGCGATCTCTGCAGCCCCCCCACCCCGCCTTCCTCTTAAAAGGGTTGTTGGTTGGTTGCTTTTCTCGTTCCACTACCCCCATTTGAGAAGGAAGTGTTCCGTGTATCAGGAATCTGTGCTCCCTTGTCAGAAACCACCCTGCACGAGTCTCTCACTGAGTCTTCATGCTCCCCCAGCCACATGCACACCAAAGGGCCCTATACCAGGCTTTCTTCAGGATTTGATACGAGGTCACCTGAGTCATACAAAGTGCTCACCTCTGGTGCCTAAAGCCGCCTTCTCCACAAGAAAGCACCTTCCAGGATTCTAACTATGGGCCCTTTTCCTGCTGGCTGCATTCCAAGTGGAGTCTGGGCCACTATTCCTTTTATGATGAACAATGAGTACTTGGGATGTCTAACACCCCTCCATTCAAATTATGTAACAATTTATTTCCCTCAGGACAAAAACTTAAAGAGAAATGGCTCATAGCACATTTTTGGCCCCCAACTTCTAGAACACATGAGTGGGGGGAGCTGGCAGCCAAGAGGAAGTGAGGCTCATGGCCTCAGGCTTCAGATGAGAACATGTGAACACCAGGATCCATGGCAAAAGTGCTGCTTTCTGCCCGCAGCCAGAGCCAGGGGGCTCCTTGGCTCCAGTGCAGAGCAGAGGAATGACAAGAGAAAACAAGACCACTGGTGGTGTGTGTGAAACTGTACCATCACCATCACCATCAGCCACTAGGCTATAAGGCCAGTGCTCTGCCAGAGATGAGACCACAGCACAAGGAGACATCTATCCCTCCCGGGTGTACACAGCAGACCCAATACATGTGGCCAAACTTAAGTCACAGAACGCAAGACTAAAAGGCTGAATTAGTATGCATGTATATTCCTCAGACCAAATCAGACCACCTAGGGGTTTTTGTTGTTGTGGGTGGGGGAGGCACCTTATAGCCCATGAGCCCCGCACTCAGGAGGGCAGGAGGATGAGCTGGCCAAGTACCCCTATCCTGTCAGCACTGCACAGAGGGGTCTGCCCGAAGACACTCACAGAGGAAAGCAGGTCAAGACCACAGTAGCAGAGCAAGTGCATCAGGAAGTGAACTCTAAATGTCTGTTTGCTTGTGTATGCTGGTGGAGATCAGGGGACTTCTGGAAGTCAGTCCTCTCCACCCACCACGTGGGTGGAGCTCAGACACAGGCTAGGGGCAAACACATTTCCTTACCCACTGAGTAACCTCCCCAGCCTGTTAAGATTTATTTTAAATCAAAATCAACACTAATGTTGAAAATAGCATGTGAGTGAGATGTAATCCTTAGGATGCAGCTTGTAGCTCCTGTGGGGCAGTACCAAGACCGGAGCAGGCACGGAAGGCTGCAAACAGGAGCTGCCTTTAAGAGTGGGTGGCTTGAGGGCTGGAGAGATAGCCTAGCGGTTAAGAGCGCCGACCGCTCTTACAGAGGACCCGGGTTCGATCCCCAGCACCCACATGGTGGCTGAGAACCGTCTGAAGCTCCAATTCCAGGAGAACTCCAGTTCCAGGGGAATCCGAGACCCTCTTCTGAACTCCGCGGCGTTGCACGACACGGGTGCACAGACTTGCATGCAGACAGTACATTCATACACATACAGAAATAAATAAAATTAATAAAAAAAGAGTGGGTGGCTTGCAGAAGATGCACTCACGTAATAAATCCGCATGCATTTTTGTTATAAAGTAATTAAGCTTCTGGACAGGACAAGCTGTCTCATGAAATTGAGAGTGCATTTTTGCCTCTGGAGAAATGTCAGCCGAGGACAGGATTCATGGTGCTGCGAAAAGTGGAAGAAAGCATTATTGTGGAATTGATGGGAGGTAGGAAGCAGGCCCACTTCACAGCGTCGGCTGCGACAGGTCTCCAGGCAAACTGGAGGCTGGCCTCTCTCAGCTCTTCTCTGCCCTTACTCTGACCCTTCGAAACAACTTGGCCAAGCAGCTTCCACTCCCAGCACCATTCCCCACTAGCTCGCCACTCTTTCCACACGACACATTAATGTGACGCTCTTGTCCCCCAAAGCATGAAGTATGCTGTCTCTAGGTTTTGTTTGCATTTTACCTAAAAGTTCTCCCATTCCCAACTTGGCTCTGATTATCCCTCTAGAAGGGGCCCAAACAGAAGAAATGTTTTAAATACAGAACCAACCCTGAAAGAACTAGAAATGTCCAGGTACCAAACCCAATTCAAAAATTTAAGGGAGAGTCCAAGGGACTGAGAGCAAAGGACAGGACAGGTGGCTCTGGTGCCCTGTAGAGAGGGTGTGGATTTCAGAGAAGCTGAAAGTTGGCTGGAGCCCTGACCATAGACATGCCACCTGATGACAGAGCAAGGCAAAGCGCTGCAGGGGCTGGGCAGAGACGCCACCCTGGAGAGCAGAGAGCACCCACATCGGGCAAGGAAGGAGACAGCAACGTCCTTACCATGATAACCAGCAGGCCTTTCTGGCACAGGAAACTAGTTTCTCTACAGCTAACACCATCAACCCCCTGGGACGTGGAGTACTCACAAAACAGCCACTGCTGCTGTAGAGGTGGCTGCAGTCCTCAAACTCCAGCGAGGCAAACCACCTATTATGTGATAACAAATGTAGCCATGACAGAAAAATAGACATCCCAAAGAATGGAGTCAAACAGAATTACTGAGACCAGAAAATCAGTGGTTCAAAGGTTTTCAAAAGACTGAAAACTCAACCCATGAAGGGAAACAACCTGAACAGACTGGAGTCCAAAATGACAACTCCAAAGAAATTAGACGGTTTACTTCTCACCCACTTGTGCCCCTTTCCCAAAGCCCAGGGAACAAACTGCAGAAGAGGAGGCATGGTAAAATATAAGGGCTGCGGAGAAATAGGGGTGAATAGGTGAGATTACAGCAATATAGTCTGGACTCCTAATTGATCAACATGCCTGTGCATACAAGCTTCTCCAACTGGACTATGGGAACCTTGGGTTGTTCAAAATTTGGACATAGATACTTGCAAAATGCACCAATTACCTAATTGTATGACGAACTGAGTAACATCAATGTTATCTTCAAACAACCGTGTCATTATATTGTAGAATCCCTTAAAAATAAACAAATAAAAAAAATTAAAAAAAAAAAAGACTGAAAACTATACTGAAAGAAATAATCTCTTTAGAAGGGGAGGCAGGCAGGGGAAGGGTAGGAGGGAGGGAGGGAGTGGATAGCTTAGTTGGTAAAGTGCTTTGCATGCCAACCTGAGCTCAATCCCCAGCACTCACATTAAAAGCTGTTGTGGTAACCCACACTTATAATCCCCCGAACTAGGGAAGAAGGGGGACCCTTGAGGCTCCCTGGACAGCCAAGTCAGCAAGCCCCAGGTCCTTACGGTAAAGCAGATCAGCAGCACCTGAGGAATGATATTGGCCTCCACACAAATGCACACACACACACACACACACACACACAATCTCAAAGTGACTCAAAGACAACTTCAGAAATGAAGCCAAGGATCAGAAACTAAATGGGCTGCATAAAACAGGGGGTTAGAGGAGGCTAAGAGCAGAATTAGTCTAATAGTCACAAAGGACTCACTAAGAACACAGCACAGAGAAATCTAAAACATACAGAAGAGAACTTCAACATAAGTCTTCAAAAGAACCCAGACTGAAGATCAGAGAACAAGGTCAATGTAGTTTCCAACAAAACAAGAACCTCAGAATTTTCTTAGTCAAGAACTAAGAGAATAAAAATAAGCTAAACATGAGAATCAGCACAGAATGTGGAAGTCAACCAAGGGGAAAAAGTGGATTCTTGCTTGTTATATAATGGGTGTGTTCAAATGTGTACATGTAGTGCTGAGGGATGGCTTGGTGGTTTAAGAGCACTGGCTGCTCTTGCAGAGGACTGGGGTTTGATTCCCAGCACTCATATGTCAGCTAACAATTGTCCTTAACTCCAGCTCCAGGGGAACTGATACTGTCTTCTGACCTCTGTGGGCACTGCATGACAAGGGTGCACTTACATACATGCAGGCAATACATTCACACAATAAATACTTTTTTTAATGTGTACAGGTATACCTTCTGCCTAGCCAACTCAGACTGAGGTACAGATGTCATCTCTGCAGCTCACCAAACTTCTGCAGAATGAGCTACAGTGCAGCCCAATTTCTGAAAATGACTTGAAGATCCAAACTAGGTTAACTGAATCCTGGATTTTTTTTTTTTTTAAATCTTTTTGAGACAGGGTCTCCCTTTAGTCCCAGCTGGCCTGAAGCTCGCTATGTAGAAACCACCTGTCTCTGCCTCCCAAGCGCTGGAATTAAAGGCGTGCTACCACACCCAGCTGAATCCTGGATTTTTAAAATGCTAAATTTAGCCAAATCACACAATGTATTAGCACTGCCATTTTTTCATAATGCCTATCTAAAGTGTTGATTTTTCTAACATAATTCATCTGGCCATAAAGTGCCTGGAATGTACTTTGATGACAAGACCCCATCTTGTGGCAGAATGTTTCCGAGCCACGTATGCCTGTCTCCTGTATTGCATTCCCATTCAGAAGATAAACCTGTGCTGAGAAGTTATCATTTTATGTGCTTCACCAGACAAAATTCCTAAGCCGGCATTTATCCTGTGTCTGCACCAGCCCCAGCCTACACCAGCCCCAGCCTACGCAGTAAATTTGTAGAGCACAGTAATTTGGGGCTTTGTGAGTTATTTTCAAGTGAAAGCTGGTAGTCTTTGCACAGCTTACTGCAGGAATATTTTAGGAGGAAAGCAAACACTGGCATTGGGTCAGCTTCTGAAATAGCATCCATGTATTCTAGGGAGGCTTCCAACAAGACAGACAGAAACCCCTCAAATCCATAACCACAGCCACCTGCGCTGTCACACACAGCCACCCACCACACGGCAGGCACTCTTATTCCCTATCATTCAGTTACTATTCAGTTATTGTTCAGAGGGGGTTTTTAATGAACATCTTTTCCCTTTCTATTTTAAATAAGGGCAAAACAGATTCTAAAACACTCATTTTCTTCTTCAATATGAACACCTACTCAGTGTCTTCTCCCACTGTCTATGTCGTTTTCCTGAGGAAAATCTAAAAACTAGTGTTGATAAGCTAAAAGGCATAATAAAGTACTGAGCGAGCAGGCTTGCCTCGTAGCACTAGTACTGTTCCTCCCACTGACAGGTCTCCACAGCTCTCAACCCACCTCCTCAAGTCCTCAAAGTCCAGTTCACACAAGCCAGACAAAATGCAAACACTCTGTCCTGTCAAAATTAGTTTAAAGGACTTTAAAAAGGACAGTAGATTAATATTAAAACAACTTTTTATTTGTTAATGTTGCATAAGAAATTTAAGCATGTTACACTATTTTAAAAAACACAACTAGCGCATCTTAAGAGAAAGCCTTCCCCCACCCTAACCCTGCCTGCCCCCATCCCCTCATGAATTAATCTAAGAGAAGTAACCAGCCAGAAAAAAGCTTTGCCGACCCTCCTTCCAGAGGGCCTGCGTGATGGTTACGTTAATATCACCTGCTTACAAAATGTTTCTTCTCTTTTCTGTTTAAAAAAGTCTGTAACCTTGATTGCTTATTACAAAAAAATTCCATATAAAAGTTCAATATATTGAAAAATGCTTCCCCTCCCTCACAGCACCATTTATAGCAGAGAATGATCAAGAGCAGACTGCCCACCCAGCAGGGGCAGTCTTCAAATTACACCCAGACACAGTGGCTTACTCACCCTCCCTCCCCTTTCTTAAAAGAACAAAAAAATTACATACACACATACATTAAAAAAAAAAAAATCGAAAAAAAAATAAAAAAAAATTGAGGGACCCTTTCCAAACAGTACACAGTTCAGTGTTGATAATTAATTCACATCTTGCAACAAAGTGTATGGATAGGATTTCTTTTACAAAACTTTCAGTGTCAAAAAGGAAATTAAGGCCATCAGATTCGCAGCTTAAAAATTCACATAAAGGAAATACAAAAATATTCTGTGCTTCTGAGAAGGTTCTGCACTGTATACAGGTAAGGATTACCATGCTTCTCTATCTTGAGGAAGACAGCTGACTTGAGAGGTTTACATAACGGCACAGCCTCTATTGGATGCTCTTGGGGATCCCTAAAGAGGAAGGAAATAGAAGGAAAGTTAGTGCCAAGCAAACGGATTACAAACACAAAAGCTTTGTGCTACAAGTGATCCTAAAACTCTGCACTGCCTAACTGAAATGAGCTCTCTCACTTCTTACCCTTTTTCTAGACACTCTCTTAGGGACTTCTTCCCTAGAATATTCCAACAAGCTCCACAACTGATTCTCAGCTCTGGCTGCAGTTGTTTTAAAAAACAAAACAAGGGGCTGGAGAGATAGCCTAGCGGTTAAGAGCGCCAACCGCTCTTACAGAGGACGCCGGTTCGATCCCCAGCACCCGCATGGTGGCCAAGAACCATCCAAAACTCCAATTCCAGGAGAACTCCAGTTCCAGGAGAACTCCAGTTCCAGGGGAATCCGACACCCTCTTCTGACCTCCGCGGCGTTGCACGACACGGGTGCACAAACTTGCATGCAGACAGTACATTCATACACATACAGAAATAAAGTTAATAAAAAAAAAAAAAATTCAAAAAACAAACAAACAAAACAAGACCAAAAAACCCAATCTAGGTCCGTAAAGCAATTAAGAATCCTTTAATCCTAGCACTTGGGAGGCAGAGGCAGGTGGATCTTTGTGAGTTCAAGGCCAGCCTGGTCTACAGAGTGAGTTCCAGGACAGCTGGGGCCACAGGGAGACCCTGTCTCAAAAAGACAAAAAAAAAAAAAAAGAATTTCTCATTTTATCTTTGTAATCTTAAGTAAATGCAGCTGAGGCTCCATGGCAAGACTGCCTCAAAAAGATGAAATAAAAAAACGCCAGGCGTGGTGCCCTGCACCTCTAATCCTAGCACTTGGGAGGCAGAGGCAGGTGGATCTCCAAAGAGTTCAAGGTCATCCTGGTCTGCACAGTGAGTTCCAGGCCAGCTGGAGCTACTGGGAGATCCTATTTATGTTTATATTTTATAAATAGAAAAAACTGGGCTAGGGCACTGTTCAGTTTAGAGCACCTGCTAAGCAAGGACCAACACAGCTTACAAGACTCTAAACAAATGAACAGCACACCACAAGCTGGCTGGCTCTTGAACTTCCACATCCTTCACAAGATCCACCCTCAAATGTGAAATCGAAATGGCCTCCATCCATTAACTTCTGTAAACCATATGACTTTTGAATCACTACTAATTAGACTAAAACTGATTCCTGGAAGGTCACCAAAAACCTCAATTCCAGAGGCAGTTGAGTTCCCCTCCTCCAAGCTTGATAGCTATTCTACTCTTCTCAACTTTGCAATCAAGTCTGTCACGATTTTCTGTCACACAAGCACACAAGCTCAAAACCTCATATACCTTAGACTTCTTAGAGTTCTCTCATCTTTAAGTTTTGTCTTTTTTTTTTTTTTTAGATAGGGTCTTTCTGTAGCCCCAGCTGGCCAGGAAATCATTATGTAAACCAGGCTACCTCAATCTCACAGAGATTAAAGTAAAGGCCTGTGCTCCCACGCCCGTTGTCGTAAACCTTAGTAAGCCTGCATTCAGCCACTCCCTCAGTAGCTCTAGCCTCAGCCCTGATGCGGTTTCCCCAGTGATATTCTGAAGCGGTTCTCAATTTCTCCTTTGCACCAAACTGTACAGAAGTTACAAACTTGGGAAATTCAGGCTGTATCAGCTTAAAACCAGATAACATGTCTATCTGCCACAAACCTGGTAAGAGTCCTAGAGGAAATTCCAAAAGCCAGGATCTCAGCTGAATGAAACTCCAGGTAGAACTACCCACCTGAGCCCAGTCAAACCAGGACTATGAAGTGACTGTTTTTAAGCCATCAGGTTTAGAGTGCTCTGCTAAGAATGAAGCAACTGATAGTAGTTCAAACATCGTTGTCTATCCTTTTTCTAACATCCAAATAATTTGTCATCCTTCAAAATACTACCTAAGCATCATTTTCTAGAGCTTTTTTTAAAAGGCCTGGAAAGGCTTCTCCTGTGTCAGACCTGCCAAAATTTATGTAGATTGCTTGTCTTCAAATGTTACCTGACTTCTAGTCATTATGCTGTTTCCCTTAAGAGCAGGAGATAGGTCTGTGCTTGCTATTCATTAAAGCCAAGTATAACATACCTGTTCTTAAGCCAACAACAAAACAATAAGGCATCCAGCTTTTAATTAAAATTCCCACCTCATACAACCCTCCTCACATGGTCTGACACAGGCAGGGAGGGAGGTGAGAGAATGTTTGTTTAGAGCAGGACTAGGGGAAATGAAGCAAAGCCAATGAAGTTATAAATCTGGAGATGATGGCCGATTAAAGATCACACTCAAACAGCTTGAGAATATAAACTGAGGACTCATTAGTTATATTAATAATTCCAAATTTAATTAGTTAAAACTGAATTTGGAGTTTTATTTCAAGGGCTCTCCAAAGCTCAAGCATTATTTAAACTATCTTACAATTTACACAATGATGAGGAATTTAATAAAGCAGTTCAGTATTAGTCGAGTTTTTGTTTTCAGTTTACATGCAAATACTTGCTCTCATTTAGTGGCATAAATTTTGCACAAAACTCCAGACCAACAGTAAGTTCAAGGCATACAATTTAATTCAAGTCTTTGTATGTAACAGGCATGTCCAACACAACATATTATCTACAACAGAAAACAAAAGAGGAAGGCTAAAGTTGGAGAGAATGAGAAAAAAAAAATTTTCAAAGGGATAGGTGGCCTTTAACCAGCACCCAAAGGCCACAGCTTGCATATCAGTTTGCACCTGCTAAGTGGACTGCCTTTGCTCAGTTATTAATCTAAAGGAAACCATACAATAGGTTTTCAGGCAATTGTGTTAATAAAAATTAAAGCAAAAATATTACAATGAAGAGATACCTGCTGGTGGAAAAGCTCCTCCTCAACTACCACTCCAAGGGGTTCCTCCTCCTCCTCTTCCTCTTCTGGTATGGTTGTTTTAAAGACTGTACTTCTTTGAGCAACCTCCTAAGAACAAGAGAGCTAAGGTTAAGAAGTACACTTACAATCACAAGACCTCAGGGAGACAAACCTTCCCTTTGTTCAAGAAACAGCATTCCCCTATCAGGTGTTGATTTTTAGCCCCTTCATCAGAAGCTTGAGGTAGTGATTTGTCGCATAATTAGTAGTTCATAAGCCCTTCAATGTTCCCTGCAGAGAGCTACCAGTATCCAATCTGAAATACCTGCTAGGCAGTTTACAATGCTAAGAATTCTCTGCAAGTGATTTGGCACACTAAATTCTTTATAAAACTCAGTATCGGTTCTGCTTAAAGATCTTAGTTCCTAGAGAAGGTGCCAAATAAACACTGAACACGAAGGTGATGAAGGCCAGCTGTTGTGACCTCAAGGGCCATGACAAGGAGACGCTCCCTTCACCTCAACTGCGCTGATTCCTCTAGAAGAAACTGGAATCATGACGAATGAGCACTAATTATTAATAACATACCAGGAGGCCCTGATGTACTATGCACTGAAAGACATCTCTGAGCACTTAAAGAGGTGCAACAGAAAACAACAATGGTTTCCATTTTCTACTATAAAGCTCAACTGAGATTCTTTTCGTGGAGAAAATGCTGAGCTAGGCAAACGCTGCCATGTTTTTGTTTAGCACAAGGCTGACCCACTGGACGGTCTGACAGCTAGAGAGCACTGTTCAGCCACTAGTTTATTCTGTACCCTGTCCAAAGGTCACTCGGGAAAGCTAACTTCACAGCAGAATTACCTCAGCAAATACTTAACAGACTAACTAGCTTAAAATGAAAGAGGAAGAAACCCTAAACACAGTGACACAGAGAGCCTGCAATTTGAAGAATGTGTCAGGGTATATTTTATAAACAAAGTAAAGTAGTGAGTCAATTTTGTGGGGACTTCAATTAGTGTAGCAGTTCAGTTAGTGTAGCAGTTAGACTGAGGAAGCTGGGGGTCTCTCAGTCAGAAACTTCAATTCAGAGAAATGAGTCTACAAACACAGACATTGTACACAAGAACCATCAGTCTATTTTTTTTAATTTTTATTTATTTTTGTATGTGTATGAATGTACTGTCTGCATGTAGGATTGTGCACCCGTGTCCTGCAATACCGTGGGATTCAGGAGAGGGTGTTGGATTCCCCTGGAACTGGAGTTCTCCTGGAATTGGAGTTAACAGACGGTTCTCAGCCGCCATGTGGGTGCTAGGGATCGAACCCCAGTCCTCTGCAAGAGCAGTCAGTGCTCTTAACCGCTAGGCTATCTCTCCAGCCCCCATCAGTCTATTTTAACCAAATGAGTAAGTAACATACTAATAATAAAAAAAGTAGGGCTGAAGAGATGGAGGACCCAGGTTTGATTGCTTCCCAGTACCCATATGGCAGCTAACAACTCCAGTACCAGGGGATCTGTGTCTTCTTCTGATCTCTGCAGGCACTGCAAGACCCAGGTGCATTTATATACATGTAGGTAATACACCCATACACATTAAATAAAAATAATGAATAAAACTTTTGGAAAAAAAAGTGATTCCTTACTTCAATCCAATTCTTTAAAGCAAGATTATCAACTGAGAATGGAAGGATATAAAACAGAAATGATTCAAACTTTGCAGACACACAGCTTTCCTCATCCATGTTAAGCTGAGGGAGGAAAACCAAGAAGCACTCCTATCACATATCCAGCTTCCGGTGCTCCAGCACTGTGCTCGTCCTGAATGCAGAGTGCCTCCACATCAGTACCAATGAGAAGCTTGGAAACAGCAACTTCCTTCAACCCAACTACTACTTATACTGCTCTAACACAGAGAACCTGTATGGAAAACGAGTGAGTTTATGTCCAAAACTCTAGATAGAAAAAAATGATTAAATACCTTCAAGTCAAAACATTATTGGAAGGTTTAACATCTAAGGAAGTTATTATTCAAGATGCCAACACACAGATCCAGAGACTCCTCTCAGCAAGCATCCAGAAGGGTACAACACTGGGTGACAGGCTTTACTCCCCTGTAAACATACTGACCTGGCCATGACAGTGTATGTACACCTGTAATCTTAGCACTCATGAGGCTGAGGCAAGAGGACTGTTGAGAATTCAAGGCCAACCTGGGCAACAGAGTAAGACCCTATCTCAAAAGAGGGATGATGTGGGAAGATCCAGTCTGAATTAGGGGCTAGTTTGCAGCTAGCATCCCTCAGGGCACAACGTGGAAGTCATGGGGTTCCTCTGACCCCACCCCAAGAAGGAGCAACTCCTGAGCCAGGCACATGAAGCTCGGTGGGACAGCAGCATACAGGGGCATGAGACTGGGGTCTGTGATTGGCTCTGAGAGATGACAACATTTTGCTTATAAAAGTGATTTGCAGGATGCAATAAACGGAGTTCTCCATTACCATAACGCAGAGAATTCCTGGATCTGTTATTTTACAAGTATATAGGCCAGAGCAGGCCTGGATTTCAAGTGTCTGAGTTCAGTGGGTTAGAAGGGGATCATCCAGATCGCTAACCTGGTTTGCTGATGGTGAATGGCTGGTAGGGGGCTTTCCAGGCCGCCAACCTGTCAAGTGGTAGTATTCTTGCTAACTAACAGTGTTATTGGCTGGAAGGAGGCCAGCCTGTGAATTGGTGAAGATTGTCTTGTCAGAGAGGCTGAAGGGAGCTGTCCAACCATGGGTTCAGGATTCCTGGCCTGAGCATGGTCGACTCAGGTGGATAGGACTGAGAGACCATGTACTACAGGAAGAGAGGTGAAGAGAGATAAAGGAGAGGGAACAGAATGGTATCATTGGCTTGTCACTACTCAAAGCCTTGGGCACAGATGACCATACACAGGTGAGTATGGGATGCCCAGAGACTAACTGACACCAGCTGACTATCGACATCTGAGTTACGTGGTGGGAGCTGGATGTCAGCACTGAGAGGTTTTACATCACAGAAACCAGCTATTGGGGTATTTTATAACAGAGACAACTATAAACATATTCTCTCTCTCTCTCTCTCTCTCTCTCTCTCTCTGTGTGTGTGTGTGTGTGTGTGTGTGTGTAAAATCATATACTTAGAAGTTCAGTTCTCTCTGTGTTTGTAGAGGCATAGAAGGCTGCTTTATTTTTTATTTTCTAGTTCTAATCACCTACCATCCATCCTTCTTGTCTTACTTATGTGTCTTTCAGCATGGAGCACATGTGGGTCACAAGGAACTATGAACAATCTAGCAAAGGAAAGCAGAAAAGGCCTCAAGGGCCAATTCTCTCCTGTTCACAGAGGGAGCATGTGACCTAAGTAGGTGCAGTAAAAGGAAGGCCTTGGATTGGAGCCTCCCAAGGAGAAATGACCCACAAGAAGAACTGGGATAGGATGATGTACTTATGGAAGCAGCCAGCAGCTATACTGCATCTTTGAGGGAGGCAATCCAGGAGGGAGAAAAAGCAGATCTTTATAGAGATACTATAAGCCACTGCATCAAGTATCCTACCTCTAAATTTCTTATTACGTGAGCCCCCAAATCTCCTATGATAAAAATAAGTTTAGCTGGATTTTCTAATATTCCTATTATCAACAAGAAAAAGCATATTAAAAAATAAAAAAACTAAAGTAATTTAAGCTACTTACCTACAAATCTTACAAAAAAATACAAAGTATTCCTAATATAATCTGTTACTTACTAATAAATAAATTTGGACTTGGAGAAATAAATGACTAAAAGCCCATAGTATTTATGCAATTATCACAGAAAGTAAGAACCATATTAATAGTATTTTGTTACTTCATATAGTACCTAGCAAGAATGTAAGAATGGATAAGCAAAACAACCAAATAAAAAATATTCCATGTTAATTATGAACGGAAAATGAGTTTCAATCCTCTATATGGAATGAATCAGTAGTAACACTTCAAGATACATCCACACCATGACACCTGCTGCCTCTAACATGGAACCTCTTTCCACACAGGAGAAAAATAAGTGTAAGCAGTGACTACTTCGTGGCTTTAAAAAGTGTAATTGATTCCCATGTGTCTCTGTAGAAGTTTTTCAGATGAAAGCAAATCGCTACTCTTTAATAGTGTTTTGGGATAAAGTCATTCTGCCAAGTTCCTCTGTCAGGGAAGCTAAGGGAGGAGGAGCTGCAGGCCATTCTAGCACTTGAGGACAGCTAGGCAGGGTTCCCAAGAGCTCAGGGCAGAAGTGAGCAAGAGCTTCAATGGACATCAGTTTGTTAACTTACTAGCACTAAGTGCACCTTCCCACGACCCTGAGAACCTAACATGTATTTGGAGACAACTCTCCAGATGAATCCCCCAAATCTCCCAATTGGCTGCGGTGTACAATGAAAATCCAGGTGTAATTTAATTTCTAGTATGTACACTCCACAATCTTTAAACTTAGTTTCATGAGTATAGAGAGTAAGGTTAATAATAAAAGCATTGGCCGGACAGCGTGGCGCACACCTTTAATCCTAGCACTAATCCCAGCACTTGGGAGGCAGAGGCAGGTGGATCTCTGTGAGTTCAAGGCCAGCCTGGTCTACAGAGAGTGTTCCGGGCCAGCTGAGACTACAGGGAGACCCTGTCTCAAATAATAATAATAATAATAATAATAATAATAATAATACCAGATACAAGACTATGTCATTCATATTTTATCTCACTAAAATCATTTAAAATGAGAACATTCAGAGGTGAAATTGTTCAAAGCCACAAAGCTAATGTACAGTGAAGGCAAAATCTGACAAGGACAATTTGACCCTAGGGCCTATCCTGAGGCCCTTGGAAGACCCCATTTACTCCTCAGATACCCACTTTTCATTCACTCAGTGTGCATAGCTTGACAGCCATTATCTGACTGACACCATTAGCTGTTTCACATGGGATTTCTGATTAGAAATCATGCTTGTACGATGAGACTTTAGAAGAAATGGCTAGCCATGGTACTGATAAAACTGCCATACCTCTCCCTGAGAATTTTTCAATATAACCTTCACATCTTCACCAGTGCCCCAGGAGTTCTGATTCTTCCAAATGAGGTCAGTGGGAGGACTGGCTGTGACACCAGCATTTGCAGCCCAGATCTGGTAAAGAGAAAAGGCATTAGTACATCCAGAATGAACCTCACTTATACACACGCCAAATTCAGCAATACGACGAGACTTAGATCTAAGAATCTGTCCCAGCTGTGGAATTGCTGTTGACCAGCTGTGTGAGGTCATGAGAACTCTGAGCTTCTGTCGGTTTGTTTTTCCAGATAACAAATATATGGATATACAAAAGCCCCTGAAATAAGGCTGCCCACACTCCAGTTTAGCTACTCTACATAGCATCTGATCTAGAACAAATTTTCTACGTTCCTCATCCATAAAAATGGGGCAACAATGCTTCCTGTAAGAGGCGGGATTGCTATGGAGAATGACACCAGTACAGAGGAGGTGGCTCACCCCGTAACAGTAATACTGGCAATCAGTCAGTTACCCTGAAGGCAGTGTGGTCATCCTCCATTGAGAGATTCTTCCTGGTGGAAAGCTGGCTCTCAACAACAGAGACTGACCTGTAGCAGACAACTATCTAGAATTCTCTTAGGGAAACATGCTCATCTCTACTCTAACCAGAGATCACGTCACAATACCCCAGAATGTTTGCAATGAAAGAAACAGAAAATGCACCCCCCCACACACATCCACTCACTGTTCAAGGGGAACCAGAATTGCCATTGAAACAGGTGGTGCACACCTTTAGTCCCATCACTAGCAAGGGAGAGGGAGGTGAATCTCTGTGTGTTCAAGACCAGCCTTGTCTACCTAGTGAGTTTCAGGCCAGTTGGGGGTACAGGGAGACCCTGTCTCATTTAAAAAATAAAAATTAAAAAAAAAAAAGGAAAGAAAGAAAAAGACCAAAAAGAAATAGGCCAAAGAAAAATGATTATATTTCCCTTATCAGCATGAAAATTCTGTCATATTTTTTAATGTCCTTCTTGACAAAAGACAGACTAGGGAAAATTGGCAATTAGATATCCAAGATACAGGGGACTCGAGAGATGGCTCAGTGGTTAAGAGCACACTACTCTAATAGGGGACCTGAGATTGGTTCTCAGCACCGATTATGCAGCTCAAAACATCCTATAACTCCAGTTCTAGCGAACCTAACTAATCCCTCTTCTGGCTTTCCTGGGCATTTGTGTGTGTGTGGTGCACATAAACTCACACAGGTGAGGACAAATAAACGCAAATCACTACACCCCTAGAGTCCCAGTGTCCTCAAAAGCAACAATACAACCAACCTCTATCTTATACAAAAAATTTATAAAAATAGGTAAAAATACTTGCAGTCCATAACTGGTTATAGAATACCAAAGACTATGGTTCAAATGGAAAGCTGGAAATGACAAACACAAGATTTTTTTTAGGGGGAGTTTTTTTGAGACAGGGTGTCCTTTTAGTCCCAGCTGGCCTGGAGCTCTCTATGTAGACCAGGCTGGCCTTGAACTCACAGAGTTCTGCCTCCCGAGTGCTGGGATTAAAGGCATGCACCACCATACAATGAGAAAGTCAGTGAGTCTCCTGATTAAAGAAACCCAACAGTCAGAAGCACTGGCTGCTTTTGCAGAGGGCCCAGGGTTGGGTATGCAACATATTCATGCAGAAATGCCCTCTTCTAGCCTCTGTGAGCACTGAACACACATGACACACTTACATACACATGCAGACAGAAATTCATACACATAATTTTTTTTACTAAAAAAAACCTTCCTTTTAAGATATTCTCTTAAGCCTTCCAAATGGTCCATAAATATTAGAAATGGAAAAGGACATTTCTAAGATAAAACTGAAAATCACAACAGAGCCTGGGCCAATGTTTTCTATTTCTAACTTCTTGCAATACTGTTTACTAATCTATATGGAGTCACGTAGTTGGTTTGAGATTAGTAACAATACTAAAATGGTAGTACTTTACTGGAAAATTTAGCCTAAAACTATTCCATGGAACTGTTTAGTGTAGCAGCCACAGGAGGCTTCTGCGTGACTGAAGTGCGGCTAGTCAGATAAACATGGTATGCACACCAGACTGCAAAAACTGATCAGAAAAAAGTTAATGTACCCAACTAATAATTTTTGCGTTGAACTGATATTCTCAACATAATAAGTAAAATACAGTCCCACAGCACTCAGGAAGCAGAGTGGGGGTAGATCTCTGTGAGACTGAGCCGGCCTGCTCTACATAGTGAGTTCTAGGCCAGCTAGAGCTACTAAGAGACCCTGTCTCAAAAACAATAATATACATCATCTATACATTTTATATATATATATATATATATATATACACATATACTTTCCAAAATTAATTAACATACCAAGAAAAATTTAAAATATACATATGCACTAATAATACACATATGCACTGTTTCAGAGTTCTAAACTCATCTTTAGTTTTGCCTTATACCATTTTATAGAAATACCTCTATCACTCTTGTGTCCCAAAGAGCTTAATCGAATTTAATGTGAGCTGCTGAAGAAAACGTGCACTACATTAATCTTAGGTGATAGCTGAGCTCTCCTCAACACCTATGAGCTATCTCTTTAGTCCCTGGGGTAGAACAGCCAGTGGATAAAGCAGGTGACTGAGATAATGGTTCTACATTAGGATAGACAGAACATATTTAAATCTAAACCTTCTGGATTAAAATACTACATTCTTTTAAATATATTATGCAGCTTCCCTAAGACATTCCCTAGAACTAAGCAATTTTCTCTCACTATGAGAATAAAGAGAATACAATATTTGTTCTCATTTTCACCTGTTATTACAAAATTAACACCTTCTATTTTCAGAGTGATGTCAAAGCTCTATACACTTTAAAGGAGCTCTAAATACATTTAGAGCCTTTGATCTTAAACATGAAGATTTTTTATCCATCAACATTATAAACAGGTGAGAGGCTAAAGCAGGATTTGTAATCACGGTCAAGGCCAGCTAGGGGTGCAGAATGATACCCTGTCTTTTAAAGAAGAGGGAACCAGGTGATAGTATTCTCCTTTAATCCCAGCACTAAAGACACAAAAGCATTTCCATAAGTTTGAGGCTGGTGTGGTCTACATAGTGAGTTCCAGGCCAGCCAGTGATACACAGAGACCCTGTCTCAAACATGAAAGGGAGGGCTCTGGAGAGATGGTCCAGCAGCTAAGACTGCCCTTGCAGAGGACCCAGATTGGATTCCCAGCACCTACATGGTCACTAACAACCATCTGTAGCTCCAGTTCCAGGGGAATCCAACTCGTCTTATACCTGTGAAGGCACTGCAGGATATGGGTGCACTTACATACAAGATGACAAATAAAATACTAAGTAAAGTGCTCGCTTTGGCAGCACATGTACTAAAATTAGTACGATACAGAAAAGATTAGCATGGAGGAGTGTAGGGAGGAAGGGGAAGATTATAAATATGCTTAAAATAGGTGTTTTGAGAACATACACAGAGCCCAGCATGGTGATCCACGACTTTAATCCCAGCACTTGGGAGGCAGAGGCAGGCCGCTCTGTGAGTTCAAGACCAGCTTGGTCTACATAGCAAGTTCCAGGACAGCTGAGACTACAGGGAGAGCCTGTCTCAAAAAGGAAAAAAAAAAAAAAGAACGAAGTACACAGAAAGCCATCTCCATGTCAGAAGAATTAGAATTTCATTTAGCTCACCTCTCTTTCCTATAACGATTAAGAAAATTGGCCAACAAAAGGCACGTTAGCCTATATAAAACATGTACATCAAGGTTCCCATCACCACAAAAGGGCTTTTCTTGTCTTCTTTTTCTGACCAGTGTTTCCTTTAGCCCCAGCTGGCCTGTAACTCACTATATAGGCGGGGCCAGCTCAGGCTGGCTCCCAACTCACATAGATCTACCCCAGCCTCTGCCCCCACGTGCGGGATTAAAAAGAATACACCACCACCAAACCAAGAGCATTCTTTAGAACAAAATAATTTTTGCCTTTAATCTCGCACTTGGGAGGCAGAGGGCAGGTGGATCTTTGTGAGTTCAGGGACCAGCCTGGTCTAAGAGTGAGTTACAAGGACAGCTGGGGTCAGGGAGACCCTGTCTCAAAAAGACAAAAAAAAAAAAAAAAAAAAAAAAGACTTTCTATTTAGTGAGGTATATGTTCATGTTTGTGAATGTAGGCACTTTTATGTGAGTGAATAGAGTCCAGTTGAGGACTCCTGAAGCTAGAGTTACAGGCAGTTGTGAGCCACCCAGTGGATGCTGGGAATCAAACTCTGGTCCTCTAGAAAAGCAGCAAGTGCTTTTAAACACTAAGTCACTTCTCAAGGACCCTAGAATTTTTTTTTTTTTTGAAACAGTCCTTCTATGTAACTCAGAATGGCCCTGAACCCCAGCTCTACCCCAGGTTCCGGAGTTATAGGCATGTGCAACCAACTACATCTGGCTATTGACCTTTGTTAGAAATACAGATGCCTACTCCAAATAGCTATGGATGAGGTGGGGCTAAGATATCAAAACAGTAAAACTAGCCCAAAGCAACTTAGGCAATTGTTTTAAAAGCATGCTAGTTATTAATTTCCTAATGGTCCTTCACGCTGAGCAGCTTATATCAGCCAAGAGAGCTACCTGATATCTACTAGAACAGTCAAGACAAAAGAGTCCAAAGGTCAATCAATCCTTTTCAGTGCTCTAAGATAAAATGTTTAAAATCTTTAATAGCACATGGAATACCTCACTGATGTCAAAGATATTTTACAGAACATTTCTAAAATGTTTCTTTTTAGCCCAAACTTTTTAAAAACTATTTTATCTATTACTTAAGACAACAAAGTTAAATTAAATGAAGACAAATTCACTTACAGTAGCAGTCTGGCCTGCCTTCAGCACATATCTTGAGGTATATTTATAACTGGCTGATGTGTCTCCAATTTTTCTGATCATCTCCCAGCCTCCCATTGGTTGATCCTATTCACAAAACACAATGTTATGAGGTTACTCCAAAGATACAGAAATCAATGAAATAATCAAACTCATGAATCCATATAGGCTCTTAAAAGTTATGGAAACTCCATGGATATCTTCCTATGATTCTTAATTTCCTACTACAAAAACAAAATGATTTTTCATTCAGCAAAATAGGAACAACGTTGCAGTTAACTAGTAAGCATCTTAATTTTAAAAAGGACAAAACGGGGGGGGGGGTGAAAACCAAAACAAAGGATCATACTCCTAAATCAACTGCTAAATCAGTTAAAATTTACAACGCAATCTAGCCATCAACACAAACAGAAACACCTAAGATTTGATGACCTTCCTTCC
This sequence comes from Rhizomys pruinosus, assembly GCA_009823505.1. Classification (NCBI taxonomy): domain Eukaryota; kingdom Metazoa; phylum Chordata; class Mammalia; order Rodentia; family Spalacidae; genus Rhizomys; species Rhizomys pruinosus. The sequence continues at coordinate 47,185 of VZQC01004736.1, read as the reverse complement.
TCTTTTAAAATATGGCTTAACAAGGAGGAAAATCTGTAAAATCTGTGTTTTCTTCGGCATCCATGCTACCTTTACCCAAATTTAACTGTTACCTGAAGGGGCTCAAAAGGAGGCCAAAGAAGCAATGAGCCCGACATACACAGTGCTTACCAACTCCAGAGCCACCTGACAGGTGGGGGAAGATAAGACAGGAAAGCAATTAGGCCTCCCTCGAAGCACAGGTAAGAAGGCAGCCTGAGGTCAGCCCCACCAGCTCCACTCTGGGCTGCTCTGCCTTCAGAGATATCAGCACAGAGCGTGGAAGCTACTCTATTCTTAGCATTTCAAATTCTTCAGTATTGCAATTGTTTGTGCTGTTTGGCTACTTAAGCCCATAAACACACAAGATAACTATATTAATTCTGGGGAGAAAGGGAGTAATTTCACAATTTTTGGTGGACCCTGAACATAGTAAAGTGACTTCCCATCCCTGTACCCCAAGACCTGCTTTCCTCCAACATCATCCTAAACTTTCACAGCTCATTAGAAATACTGAGCTCTTTAAAGACCTAGATGTAAACTTCGGAAATCCCTTGTATGGCTTTATGACATTAATATTTTTATATAAATCAGACCATTGGCATTTCATTTACTTTGAGAGAAATATGTTCCTTGAACATACCTGAGCCTACACTCATATTTCCTTTTTTCATAAAACTTTTAATAGCTGCAGCTTTTTCACATATCTGGTTAGGCAAAGACTTATATATGATAAACTCATCTCTGGAAAGGCCACCATGACAAATGGTCAAGTGGTGGTGGTGGGAGCGAGAGAACACACCAACGCATCGGCTCTCTAAAGGATCAGTAAAGAAAAGCATAGGCTGCTAAGACAGGTCAATGGGCAAAGGCACTTGCCAGCAAGGATGAGTTTGATCCTGCCTGAGTACACAGCACAGAAGGAGAGAACTGATTCCTATGACCTCCACAACACACACATCCTAAGTGGGAGGGAGGGAGGTACCTTCCTTACCTCTCCCTCAACCTCTCATTTAGACTTTCAGTTTATTTCATGAATTTAAGTAGAGAGCAAGAGGCAAACCTCTATATGAATCCTCAGGAAAGATAAGGAGCTATCACTATCCACAACTCAGTAACCTGCAAAGCTGTGCTTAGAAAAAATAAGACTAAGCCAGGTGTGGTAGTGCACGCCTTTAATCCCAGCATTCAGGAGGCAGAGGCAGGCAGATATCTGAGTTCAAGGCTGGCCTGGTCTACACAGAGAGTTCCAGGACAACTAGAAAGCTACAGGAGACTCTGTCTCCAAGAAAGAAAAAGAAAAAAAAAAAAAAAAGAAAGAAAAAAAGTCTATTCTTTTACCTGTTCTGACGTATTCTTCAAGCGAATAAATTTCCCATCAACATCTATCTCTTCGATGCACACATTACCGGTGGCTGAGGCAGAATGGGAGATGCTAACACTACTGCTCGCCTCTGACTCTTCAACGTCAACTCTCTTCCGCTTTCCTCTAGTCGTACGCACACTGCGACTGGAAGATGCTCGGGACACTGTCACACGGGAAGAAGGGCTTGGAGAAAGCTTTAACCTACACAAGAAAAAGAACAGTTCTGCTAGTGGAGTACAAATGCTTGACCTTGCCTATCATTTTCACCACGACCACAGTCGGTGTACTCTTCCCTGACCATACCTCACAATGCATGTAATATTAACTGGTGTTTCAGCCTCATCATCAACATTCTCTTGGAAACTCCTTTCTGAGCACAGATGCATATATTATTTTTAATGTAAATATAAGGCCTCTTTCAGCAAATTTGTTATTCTACAACATATTAAATTTACCAGGACATTTAAAATCTCAAAGAAAAAAGTCCACCCTGACACCACCCAATATTTTAAATAATAATGATAAACTAAAATCACTCCTTTATCACTAGGTGTTAAAATAAATGACAGAGAAAATACTCCATTCCTTCCATTCTTTATAAAAGCTTTGTTTCTTCTTCCTAAAAAGTGAAGGCAAGCCGGGCGTGGTGGCGCACGCCTTTAATCCTAGCACTTGGGAGGTAGAGGCAGGTGGATCTTTGTGAGTTCAAGGCCAGCCTGGTCTACAAAGTGAGTTCCAGGACAGCTGGGACTACGGGAAGAACCTGTCTCGCAAAGACCAAAAAAAAAAACAAAACAACAACAACAAAAAAAAAAAGTGAAGGCAAAATCTAGACTGTCAGGGTGACCCCTGAGTTTCTTGCCTCTCCTCTTCGCCTTCGAGCAGCTTCCTGTAAGCGCTGATCTCCATGTCCAGGGCAAGCTTCACATCGAGGAGTTGCTCATAGTCGTTCAGCTGCTGCTGCATCTGGTCCCTTATTTCTGCCATCTCTCTCTCTTTGTCGGTCAGCATGCGGCGAGAGTTGTCTTTCTCCTTAGCAAGCAAATCCTCCAATTCTTGAATCCTTTCCAAACATGCCCTAGACTTCAGATTCAAAGAAACACATTTACTGTCCAGGAATATTTCAACATTAGCACAAGGCAGCTATTTTTAAACCATTTCCTGAACTAGAAAGCAAGTACAGATCTGAGAGATCCCTAACTCAGAATTCAAAAGACCCTGATTGTGAAAATTTAATCTGTAAAGTCTTAAAATATAAAACATGTCTCTCAGGAAAGTTTGAGTAATAAAAGACTAAAAAGAAATACTCCTTAAATTTAAGCTTATGAATGTACCTTTTAGCTTTTTCTCTTTTTTTTTGGTATTTTTGAGGCAGGGTCTCCCTTTTAGTACCAGCTGTCCTGGAGCTTGCTCTGTAGACTAGGCTGGCCTTGAACTCACAGAGATCCACCCACCTCTACCTGGGATTAAAGGCGTGCACCACCACGCCCAGCTATGAATGTACTTTTAAGATTTTAATATTTTATTTGGAAGACTAGAAATTTAGGGGTAAGAAGAGGTAAGAACATTTGCTGGTCTTCCAGAGGACCAACGTTTGATTCCCAGCACACACACATGGTAGATTAACTACCATCCTTAACTCCAGTTCCAGGGGATCTGATCCCCTCCTCTGGCCTCTGCAGGCACTGCACACACATGGTGTACTTACATACAGGCAAACACTCACATAATTTTTTTAAAAAATAAATTTTTTAAAAGATTACAGCATTTGGCCAAATAAATTTTACTCTACAGTTGGAGTAAAATTCAATCTGCCTTACCTACAAGGTCCTTACTTCAAAAGTGTAAATTAACTGAAGAACTAAAAAAGGAATATTCATTCACAAAAGGAACCTAGAAGGATATGTGAGAGTAGGTTTTGGAGAACTGTGGGCATATAAAGAAAAAGGGGTTCTGAGTAACAGGTGGGACGCACTAGAATCTCTGCAGAACTGTTATGCCATCCCGTGCTTGAAGAGTGCAGGAACCCCATGTGATACAAACTGATTTGTAAACTACTGCTGAAAATATAGAAAGGGGTGGGGGGATGGGGGGGACATGGGTCTAGATTTGATAAAAAATATATGTATAAATAAATTAATTAAAATAAATAAATAAATAAAACAAAAAAAAAGATTAAAAAAAAGAAAATAGAGAAGCTGTACTTGGCAATCAGAGTGATAAACAACATATCCTATACTCCAAAGTTCATCTCTGAATCCTTGTACCTCACTTATGTTTCTCCATAACAATTCATTTCTGTAGCCTCAGAAAAGGAAAAGGGCAATCAACTCAGAAAGACTGATGGGAAGCTGAGGCCTTCCGAGTTCCAACAGCTGACGGTGGGAGGGAAAGGGGTCTCTTGGAAGGCTGGAGATAAAAGATGATACACACTGTAATAAATATACTATCGTCGGTGAATTTATTCCTTACAGAGGGTCAGGTTCAAAAAAATTTTTTTTAATTATTTTTATTATTAATGTGTATGAGTGTACTGTCTGCATGTAGATAGGTGCATCCATGTTGTGCAGTGCCTCGGAGGTCAGAAGAGGGTGTCGGATTCCCCTGGAACTGGAGTTAAAGATGGTTCTTAGCCACCATGTGGGTGCTGGGAATCGAACCCGGATCTTCTCCAAGAGCAGTCGGTGCTCTTAACCGCTGAACCATCTGTCCAGCCCCTCAAAAATTCTTTAACTGTTGTAAAGACATAATAGAGCTCAAAAAGTAAATGTGTAATAGAAACCAAGTTTCTCAGGCTCAGAAAGGTTATAAATAAGTGAGGAAGAATCCAAAAGAAAACCCCATAGTATCAGATTTGAGAGATGTACACAAACTCAACTTTAGCTTGGGGCTGGAGTCAGAGCCCAGTGGTTAAGAGCACTGAATGTTCTTCCAGAGGACCCCAGCACCCACGTGGCAGCTAGAGACCATCAGTAACTCCAGTTCCAGGACCCACATGGTGAAAAAGAGAGAATCAGTCTCCACAAATAGTTCTCTGATATACACATACTATGTCACACCACACCACACACACACACACACACACACACATACACACACACACGGGGGGGGGTATTCTTCCTTATGCAATAGGTGGCGATTAACACAGAAACCCACAACTGATCAACATGCAGAGGACAAGAAGCTGCAGAGTGTTTACCCCTTAATAAAACACCTAGATCAAACTTCTGACCGCCAAAGTTCAGGGATCATTGTAGAAGAGGGGGCAGAAAACCTTTAAGAGCCAGGAGTGGTAGATGACCACAAGGAAACAAGACTTTTCCAGACAGCAGGTGAGTTACTCATATGAACTCACATCAACAGTGGCACCATGTACAAGTCCCACGCAAGCTCAAAGCAGAAAAAAGGCCAAACACAGACATGAGTAACTGAGTAAGAAACACCAACCCCACCTAAGTAAACTGTAGCATAATACAGCTACTAGGAGGGGCAGAGACAGTGTTTTTCAAGGGAGGAACTCTTGGTAAGTTAACCAGGCTTCAATGGATAGACCACACTATTTTATTTGGGAAAATAAAATAGAATCTATCAGTCTCACATTAAATTGGGGGGGGCAATAAGGGAATGTGAGGATAGGGGAGGGAATCTAAAATCTAAATACCATCAAATCATTGTGTGAAACCCACAAAAATTCAATAAAGAAAAAAAAATTGTAAGAGAATTATACTATGACCCCCAGAGGGCTTACATTTAACTGCATTTACCAAAATCATTCTAGCCAGGCATGGTGGTGCATGCCTTTAATCCCAGCACTCAGGAGGCAGAGGCAGGCATATCTCTGTGAGTTCAAGCCCAGCTTGGTCTACATAGAGAGTTCTAGGCAAGCTGTAGCTACAGGGAGACCCTGTCTCAAAAAGAACAACCACCCCCCAAAAAAGCCAGACGTAGTGGCACATGCCTTTAATCCCAGCACTCGGATCTCTGTGAGTTCAAGGCCAGCCTGGTCTACAGAGCAAGCTCCAGGCCAGCTGGGACTAAAGGGAGACCCTGCCTCAAAAATACCAAAAAAAAAAAAAAAAGAAACCTCTAATATGAGAAATGTACCACCCCTCCCATGATGGTTTCTTATACTTTCTTTCCTAAAGAATCTAAATTGAAAATACCTTCTCTTCAATCTCTCACTTTATTTCACATGTGGAAAGAGGACAAAATAGGCTACAAAATGGACTCTAAAGATTCAAAGCCAGTGAGATGACTCAGTAGGTACAAAGTGCTTACAATTAAGCCTGACAAACTGAGTTCCATCCCCCTGAAAAACCCATGGTGAAAGGTAAGAAATGACTCCCACAAGTTGTCCTCTGACCTCCACATCTGCCACAGTACACACACATACAATAAATAAAATGTAGCCAGGCATGGTGGTACACACCTTTAATCCCAACATTTGAGACTAGATGAAGATGAATGGATCTCTGTGAGATCAAGGCCAGCCCAGTCTACACAGTTGAGTTCCAGGCCAGGTGGGATTATAGGGAGACCCTGTCTCAAAGAAACAAAAAGAAGTAGGCAGGCAAGGCAGGCAGGCACATAGAAAAATATAAAAGAGAACTGGCACAATATAAAGGTTTCAAGATTTAGAGGTAACCTCTGAGATAAGGCAAAGAAACCACAAAGTGAGCTGTGTGGGCGGAGTTACTCAGCCAGAGCACAGGTGGGCCGGTAGCCCAGCCAGCAGGGAATACGGCGCAAAGAGCATAGAGGTCAGGGGTAACTAAGGGGGCAACTCCCCCCCTCCAATTGCGGACTGAGTCTCCAAGTGGGACTACAGTAGTGATTCCAGGGCACAAGGCCATAAAAGAAACAGCAAACCTGACACAACTCCAGTCCAGCAACTTGAAGCCCCACAACCAACCTGGAGGAAGTGACTGCCAGGAAGCAAGTGAGCACAATGCTCAGCAGGGTACAGACCCAGTTGTTCCCTAACCAGTTTTTGGAGAACCTTCAGAACAGAAAGGGAAGAATGAGCTAGACCTTCTAATATATAACCAAAAGTGAAAGCCTGAAACCTCGATAAGTCAACCCTCCATTAACAGGGAGAAAACAACTAAGGCGTCTGAAGGAAGCAAGCAAGCCTTCAACATAGTGAAGAAACACTGGGATTTGCATCAGAATACAAAAAAAACAAAACAAACCAAAACAAACCCTACATGCCAAAAACACAACAAAAGAACATGGGAAAAGTCCAGAATAATTCCACACCAAACTCTACCAACCCTATAGAAGATTCCTACAATGAGATCTCCCTGAAGATAACCCAGGACACAGATCTTAGAAGAACAATTGTAGACATATTCAAAGAAATCAAAGAATATAAAGAATAAATTACAGAAGTAAGGGAGAGAATGAAAAACTCAGGAAGGACCAAGAGGGAGAGAATGACAAACTCTGGAAGAACTAGAAGGAGAGAATTACAAACACCATAAGGAGATATAACACTAGAAATATCCATAAAAACAAAAGGAAACCACTGGGAAGCAAGGATCTCAATAAGACACGTATAATATGGGAAGCTGCCGAAAGGAAGTTGAAATACAAAGGAATGTACAGAAAGGAAAAGAGAAATTAAAAACACTGGAATGGAAGGAACAAACTCTGGTGTACCGAACTTTATAAACACAAATCTACAGGACCTCAAGCACAGATGAATCCAGCACCTCCAGAAGGGGATATCAGATACCCCACTGAGCCTTTGGACATGTCAACAGGACAAAAAATAACGAGTTGAACATATAACTGACAATAGACAATCAAAAATTGACCGCACAGACATCTACCAAATATGACACCCAAAACACTAGAGAATAGACATTCTACTCATCACCCACAGAACATTTCCCAAAATACAACCACATACTGGGACACATAAAAAAACCAAAAAATACAAAAGTTGAAGATTCAGCTGTCTAGTCAGACGCACCAGTGCAATCAAGCTCAATATCAAAACCAGATAAGCCCTACTATCTACAATAATACCTGGACACTAAACACACTCCTGAACAAGTGGGTCAGGAAAGAAAGAAAGAATAAACATTCCTTGAACTAAACAAAAGACAATACAACCGACACAACCTATGGTACTTAAAAAAGCAAGTCGTAAGGAAATTTTAAGTGCTGTGGCGGGTGCCTAGATATAAAAAAAAAAAAACACACAAATAAACAATCTATACGTCAGCTAAAACAACTACAACAATGACCTACCCAACAGAACAGGAGAAATAAGAAAAATCGAGCAGAAATCAATGAGATAAAACAAACTGAACAAAGAAAAAAAAAATAAACCAAAATGTTGGTTCTTGGTCAAATATAAACAAGATAACAGACCTCTAGCCCAGTTACCAAAAGAAAGAGCGAGAATCCAAATCAATAGAATTCATGATGAAAGGTGAAAAATCACAACAGACAACAAAAAGAATAACAATCGATATTTGGAATACTTTCATAAACCGATACTCTACTAAATTTGAAACTAAGAGAAATGGATTAATATCTAAATCCCTAGAATCACCAAAGCTTATCAAGAAGAGATTTACAGCTTAACCAGACATAATAATTGTGAAGAAATTAAAAAAAATGTGAAACCTCCCAACTAAAAAAGGCTGGGACCCGACTGTTCATGGCAATTCTTAAAACAGTTAAAGAGGTAAGAACTTACAACCATTATTGTTAAAACTGTTCAGAAGGATGCAGCATTGGAATTTCCCAAATTCCTTCTGCAAATCCAGCATCACTCTATTAACAAAAACAGGCAAAGATACAAAAAAAGAAAGCTATAGACTAATCTCATTAATGAACACAGATGGAAAAATTCTCAACAAAAGACTCGGCAGACCGCTACAGACCCGCATCAAAAAGATCATCCAATCATGACCAGTTTGGATTCATACAGAGGATGCAGGAATGGTTCAACAATGAAAGTCAATAAATATAAAACACACACAACTGGACTGAAGACAAACACACAATCATCTCATGACGCAGAAACCTTTGACAAAATCCATCATTGCTTCATGCGTAAATTCCCTACAGTGAACTGTGACTGTGAGAAACTCCTCCAACAATAATCAAAGCTGTATATAAGGAACTCACAGCCAACATCATCCTAAAGATGGAGAAAAGACAGAAGCATTCCGCTAAAAGGTAGGAACTTGGCAAGTCACTTAACCACCCGTCACCACTCCGCGTCACTGTATGTACTGAAACACGTCTAGGGCAATAAGGCAATTAAAAGGAAATTAAAGGAGTACTAAAGGGAAAAGAGGAAGTCAAACAAAACCTTTTTTACAGATGATATGAATAGTTATCGAAGGGATGCCAAACTACCACGAGAAAACGCCGAGAAACAGAGTTTCAGTAAGATGGCGGGATACAAATTAACCAAAAAAATCATAGCCAGCCGGGACCGTAAATCTAGCCTTGGGAGGCAGAGCAAGGCAGATCTTTGTGATTTCAGGAACACAGCCTGGTCCTACAGAGTGAATTCCAGGACGCTGGGGCACAGGGAGACCCTTACTTGAAAAGACAAAAAAAAAAAATCGAGTAGCCTTTCTTTAACACCAACAACAAGGCAACTGAAGAAGGAATACAAGGAACCCTTCCCACTCACAATTAGGCCACGCAAAAACAATAAAATATAGAGGAACAAACCTAACCAAAGACACCAAAGATCTCGTAAACAAAAATTTTAAACCCCTAATGGGATTGGAATAAGACATCAGAAGATGGAAACTGACGTAGCCGGCCCCCCATACTCATGGACTGGAAAATTAATGTAGTAATAATGTCCATTATACCCAAATGAATAGACAGATTCAATGCAATCCCAATTAAAATCCTCAGAGTTTCTTCACAGGCGTGGGGAAAAAAAATCTCAATTCATATGGAAAAACAAGACCCAAATAGCCAAAAACAACCCTTAGCGAAAAGAGCATACAGGGGAGATGCCCTCTATACCAACTTCAAACTATACTACAAACTATACTACAGGGCTAATAGTCATAAAAAAAGCCTGATACTGACACAAAAAACAGACCTATTGACAAATTGAGCATCCAAACCCTAGGCACATGTAATTTTTCATCCCTCAGTTTGGGACAAAAGGTCCAAAAGGACTCATTGATAAAGACAGCAAGCTTCACAAATGGTGTTGACAAACTGGATCACCACTTTTAGAAGAATAAAATTTAAATCCTACCTCTCGCCCTGTACAAAATCAACTCCAATGGAGAAGAACCCCTCAATGTGAACCTGAAACTCTGAAGTGACAGAAGAAAATGTTAGGCAGCAAACCTACAAGACATGTGTAGGAGAAGACTTTCTAAATCATACAGCAGTTGCATAGGAATTAAGGTCAATCAATAATCAATGAATGGAAGTTCTTTAAACTAAAAGCTTCTGTACAATGAAAGAAACAACCAAGGAAATAAAGAAAACCCACAGAGAGTGAGGAAACCTTCACTGCTGATAGATCTGACAGAGTCGTGGAACATCAAGAATCTATAAACTAGTCAAAAAACAAGAAGAAGAAAACAAATGACTCAACTCAAAAGATGGAGCAAGAACTGAACAGAGACTTTCACAAGTGAGGAAATAGAAAAAAAAATAAAAAAAAAAAAAAGCGTTCAATATCATTACTCATTAGGAAATGCGAATTAAAACCACTTTAAGATATCATCTCACGGGCCGCCTGATCTACAGAGTGATTCCAGGACAAGCTGGGGCTACATAGGGACCTGTCTTGAAAAGACAAGACAATACATTCATACACATAAAAAATAACATTAATAATAATAATAAAAAAAAAAAAAAGAAAGACAAAATGATACAAATCCTGGGAGGTTGTTGGGAAAAGGGGAAACACTCATCCACTGCTGGTGGGAATGTAAAACTCATTATGAACCACTATGAAAGCAGTGTGAGAACCCTTAAAATACCAAAATGAGCCTACCACCGACCCGCCATGACCAATCCTGGGTATATACATACCAAAGATGCGAGCCTACTGCCAGAGATACATACACAGCCATGTTTATGGCAACACTCTTTCAAATCACAAGAGCTGGAACCAACCCAAAAAATGTGGGCGTGTACATTCACACATGGATTCTATGCAATGGTAGAAGAAAGATGACATCGGGGTGCTGGAGAGATAGCCCTAGCGGTTAAGACGCTGACCGCTCTGACAGATCCCTCGGTTTCATCCCCAGCACCTACATGCGGCAAGAACCGTCTGAAACCTCCAATTCCAAGGAGGAACTCCAGTTCCCGGAGAATCCAGGACCCGCTTCTGACCTCCCTCCGCGGCATTCACGACACGGGTTCACAAACAGCAGGCAGACAGTCCATTGATACACATACAGAAATAAATAATGCTGGGCGTGGTGGCGCACGCTTTAAAATCCTCAGCACTCTGGGGGAGGCAGAGGCACTCCGATCTCTGTGAGTTTGGGCCATCAGGTCTTCAGAGTGAGTTCCAGGACAAGCCAGAGCTACGGAGACCCTGTCCAAAAAAAAAAGAAAGATGATGGAGAATCCTTGAAATGTGCAGGTAACTGGATTATTTTAAGTGAAGTAACACAGTCCCAGAAAAACAAAGGACGAATGGTATCCCTCATCTGTAGATGTTAGCACCAAGTACCTAGTTGTAAGGCAAACTGAGCAACATTAATGTTATGTTCTTCATTATCTGAAAGCAACTATGCTCTTATATGGTGAATCCCTTAACAGGTTCTAGTTAACCTAGCGTTTATTTTCAGACTTTGAAATTTTGGTATATGGGTGGAGCATATTTTAAAATATGTATGCATATTTTAGAGTAATATAAAATCAAAAGGGAAAAATGTGATCCCTGAAATATTTGGAAATACCATAGTTTGTTTTCAGATAACATAATTTTAGTATGTATAAGTTGGTGGGAACAACAATAACAAAAGAACTAGGACAAAAAAACAACTGAAACAGTGACGTTCTCCCCCCAAACAATAATCCTCTGCTTTGGAAAAAAAAAAAAAAAACTTTGGAAAGACTCAGAAAAAGAACCAAGACATGTTTGGCAGAGTGCATGAACAAGGATGGGGCGGGGAGCATGGAAAGGGAATTGAGTCAAAATCGGACTGAGAAATGACGTACGATGTATGAAAAAGTTCAATAACAATAAAAAAGATAAAAATTAAAAAAAAGAAACTACAATGTATATTTTACTGCATTTGACAATGTGGAGTTCTTTACAACAGAAAATCAAATCTAGGTATAAAATTTTGATGCAGTACTGAATTCTTTTGTATTTTTTCAATTTATTTTATGAGAGTATTGCCTGCCTGCATGTATGTGAGTGTATCTGTGTTGTGCAATGCCCAAGGTCAGAAGAGAGTGTTGCATTCCCCTGAACTGAAGTTACAGGTTATTAGTCATATGTGGGTGCTAGGAATTGAACCTGGGTCTTCTGGGAGTGCATGCAGTGAGTGCTCTTAAGCACTGAGCCATCTCTTCAGCCCCAAATTATTTTGTATTTTAAGTGAAAATCTTTAATTTTTATGTTAAACAGTTGAACTTGTATCTGTGTGCTGCTTTATGTACCACTCAGAGAGAGAAGCTAGCTGACTCTGAAGGAGCACAATGTCACAACAATGTGTGCAACTCCTAATTCTAAAACAATACTGCTGTCATATATTTAACTTATCTTCTGAAAACAAAGGCTATTTAAGTCTTAACTTAGGAAGGTATATTAGTCACTTTTCTGTTGCTGTGATAAAATACCATGACCAAGGCAATTTATAGAAGGAAGAGTTTATTTGGCTTCAGTTACAGATGGGTAAAAGTCTAGCATTATGACAGGGAGGCAGGGCAGCAACAGTGCCGCAGCACAAAGCTTCGCATTCACTTCTTCAAGCAGGCACAGGAAGCGGACTGAGACTGGAAATCAGGCAAGGCTTGAGGACTCTCAAGGCCACCCCAGTGATGTGCTTCCTATGGCTCCCCAAATAGTCCCAGAAACTGGAGACCAAGTGTTCAAATACTTGAAGCTGATGGGGTACACTCATTCACACCACCACAGAAGTTCACTAGCACTGGTCATATATGCAAAAGGAAACTCTTATGGCCCAACAGCAGCATGATGAAATCGGCATGACTCCACAAACACCAAAGTTACACAATAGGAAAATATTAAAACAGACAACTTTTTTTCTGTTTGATTACTTTTCCCAGACTAAATAAAAACTTACCAACTAGCGAAAACACGCAACAAAACATTTTATCAACCTGGGCAGAGCAGCACATGCCTATAATCCAAATCCTTTGGTAGTCTGAGTCAGGAGGGTTAGGGCAAGTTTTTGGCCTGCCCAGGTAATAAAGCAAGTTGAAAAGTTGAAAGACAGCCTGGACTATACAAAGTGAGATTGTGTGTGTGTGTGTGTGTGTGTGTGTGTGTGAGTGTGTGTGTGTGTTCATATATTCTTAACTTAAAAAAAAAAATCGGGGCTGGAGAGATGGCTCAGCGGTTAAGAGCGCTGACTGCTCTTGCAGAGGACCCGGGTTTGATCCCCAGCACCCACATGGCGGCTAAGAACCGTCTTTAACTCCAGTTCCAGGGAAATCCAACACCCTCTTCTGACCTCCGTGGCATTGCAAGACATGGGTGCACAAACCTACATGCAGACAGTACATTAATACACATAAATAAATAAAATTTAAAAAGACCTAAAAAAAATAAATAAATAAAGCTGGGCGTGGTGGCGCACACCTTTAATCCTAGCACTTGGGAGGCAGAAGCGGGCAGATCTTTGTGAGTTCAAGGCCAGCCTGGTCTACGGAGCAAGTTCCAGGACAGCTGGGGCTACAGGGAGACCCTGTCTCAAAAAGACAAAAAAATAAAAAATAAATCAATCATTAGCCAGGCATGGTGGTGCATGCCTTTAATCCCAGTACTTGGGAGCCAGAGGCAGGCAGATCTCTGGTTCAAGGCCAGCCTTGGCTACATAGCAAGCTCCAGCTGGGACTAAAGGGAGACCCTGTCTCAGAAAGACATAAATAAATAAATAAATAAATAAATAAATAAATAAATAAATAAATAAATAGTAGAGGAAAAGATTCCCTCTACCTAAGATAAACTAAAATCTATTCTGGCTGAAGTATTTGTCCCTCTCTAAGGAGGTAGAACTCTTAGAAACCTCAAGAACCACAGAAGATTGCTTAAAATCCACTAGTGTGAAAGCACTAGTAAGGGTGTGAATAGAATTAGCAGAAAACAAAGAAAAGACTCATCTTGGGTTAGAAGACCTGGCTACCAAATCTTGGAACCTGCTGCTATTTAGCCACAGAGAAGTCTCAATCTCCTCAGCTGTAAACCAAGAGAGGACCTTAACAGAGTATTTACAAGTACAGTAAGAGGAAGTAATAAAGCAGCCCGACAAGCAAGGAGGTACAGAGGAGTGGAGCTGAGACAATAACTGGAATAGTTTATCTAACAGAGAAAACCATCAAAGGAGCCTATTTCTAGAATGGTCCCTGTTAAGATAGTGCTATCGTCTGAATGCTAATGTCCCCCTATAATTCAGGTTGAAAATTCTACTCTCCAACATGACAGTACTGAAGCTAAACCCTCATGACTAGAATTAGTACCATATGTAATGGGCCCTAGGTAGCTTATCTGCCCTCTTGGCATTGAAGAGACAATGAAAAGGCACCATCTAAGGATGGAGATGGACCTGAGCCTAGGCCTTCCCAGCCCAGAACTTAAAGAACTGTAAGAACCTCACAGTTTCTTGACTGGTCTGGGGAGACAGCCCAAAGTTTAAGAACTATAAGAACTTCCCAGTTTCTTGTGTGGTGTGGGGAGATAGCTCTGTTTGGTAAAGTGCTTGCCACACAATCATGAGGATATCTGGCTTAGATCCCTAGCACTTTCATAAAAAAGGCGGGAGTGGTGGCATATGTTTATAATCCCAGAGCTGAGGAGGTAGAAATAGGAAGATCCCCAGAGCTTCCTGCCACTCAGCCCATTCTAATCTGTGAGCATTAGGTACCAATGAGAGATTTTGTCTCAAAACACAAAGTAGAATGGTCCTTAGACGCAGGGCATGGTGGCGCACGCCTTTAATCCTAGCACTCGGGAGGCAGAGGCAGGCGGATCTTTGTGAGTTCAAGGCCAGCCTGGTCTACAGAGTGAGTTCCAGGACAGCTGGGACTACAGGAAGACCCTGTCTCGAAAAGACCAGAAAAAAAAAAAGAATGGTCCTTAGACAACCAAGACTGGCCTCGGGTCTCCACACACAATGTGAACCTGCACAAGGTATCCACAGATATAGGAACACACATGCACACACACATATACACAACCCAAAAGAGAAATGACTGCTGTTTATAAGCTATCAAATCTGTAACATTTTGTTAAAGCCTATCAAGAGGACTAAAACAGATGGGACAATGGAAAACACATTGCCTGTGAAATTCCTAAAAGAAAGTCTTCAATGAAAGTGAGGTAAACCAGGCCCATGTTGTGGCACACCCCTTTAATCCCAGTACAGGCGGATCTCTGTGAGTTCAAGGTCAACCTGATCTACAAGTTCCAGGACAGCTGGGACTACAGGGAGATCTAGTCTCAAAAAAAAAGAGGAGGTAAAAGGGGAGTTTTGAGGGGAAGAGAGAAACCCTTGAGGTTTGAAGAAGTGGTACATGAAAATGTCAAACCATTAGAACCAAAAAATAATTTAAAATGTTTCAAAGCAAAGCTGCAAGGAAAAAAATAATAATTTAAAATTTTATGATATAAGAAATATAAGTACACATTGTAGGCAATGTAAAAGTTTCTTTTTTTTTTTTTTCTTTTTGGTCTTTTCGAGACAGGTCTCCCTGTAGCCTCAGCTGTCCTGGAACTCACTCTGTAGACCAGGCTGGCCTTGAACTCACAAAGATCTGCCTGCCTCTGCTTCCCGAGTGCTAGGATTAAAGGCGTGCACCACCACATCTGGCTGGCAATGTAAAAATTTCTGTATTAACTAATTATTTTATATCATGCTATTTTATGTGACTCATTTATTTTCAGCTTTATTTTCTAAATGCCTACAATAAATGTTTTGTTTTAATTAGGAAGATTTTACTGAAAATAAAATGACAAAAAGGAACAGAAAGAAAACCCTATAAAATAGCATGGCTTATTCTTTTAATTTTTTAATTTATTTTATTATATGTATTGAATGTACTGTCTGCATGTAGTTGTGCATCATGTCATGCAATGCTGCCGGGGTCAGAAGAGGGTGTCGGATTCCCCTGGAACTGGAGTTAAATATGGTTTTCAGCTGCCATGTGGGTGCTGGGGACCAAACCTGGGTCCTCTGCAAGAACAGTCGGTGCTCTTAACTGCTAGGCCATCTCTCCTGCCCATCATGGCATATTCTTAAGTGAAAAATTACAATTTTCTCCTTTGAAAGAAAATAAAAGCTGAAGATATTTCCCAAGAAATTCAATAAAGCGCACAGTAATGCTGACAAGTTAGAGGGCTACACATGCACTTGTTGTCTGTAATCACCCTAGAATGAAGCCAACTTGAAGCTAGGTCCATGTCTACTTTGCACTTCAACTGCTCACCACCATGCACTGGGCAGACAGCCAATCAACACAACCAGCAAAACAGCTGTTGGTCACACAGGTGTACCACTAAGTGGATGAGGCCACTGGACTCTTAATGAATACAGAAAACAATGGAACTTGTCATAGTCTTAAATATTATTTCAACTACAAAGAGAATTTGTGTAAAAACAAGGCATTTCACCACCTACACTTTATACACATTTTCTTTCCTTCATTTAGGTCTCCAAATACAACGAAAAAAGGAATGAGTTAGAGCTAAGTGTGGTGGCACACACCTTTAGTCCCAGCACTCAAGAGGCAGAAACAGGTGGTTCCAGGTGAGTTCAAGGCCAGCCTGTTGAGTTTCAGGCCAGCTGGGGCTACAGGGAGACTTTGTCTTAAAAGGGGGGTGGAGTTCTGAACAGTTCAGAAGTCTACAGAAATAAGCCTAAGAAGTGGGCAAAAAACCCCGAGTCCACAGTGATAGATCCAGTAAGAAACAGCCCCCGAGTCCACAGTGATAGATCCAGTAAGAAACAGCCCCCGAGTCCACAGTGATAGATCCAGTAAGAAACAGCAAGTCTCTCAGCACCACATAATCTGTTAAAATTACAAATAACAGTATCTGCTCAAATGCACTTTTCGGGGATGGGGAGGACTTTGGAACAACATCTTACTATGTAGCCCTGGCTGGCCTTGACCTGCAGCAACCCTCTTGCCCGTGTTCTCAAGCATGGGATTGCTGGTGCACCACCACTCCTAGCTATAGGATATTCATGCAAAGAAAAAAATCTTGGAAGGGACTGGAGAGACGCTCATTGTCTGCTCTTACAGAGGACCGGGGTTCAAGTCCCAGCATACACATTGTGACTAACAACCATCCGTAACTCCAGTTCCAGGTGATCCAATGGCCTCTTCTGACCTCCATGTGCACTGCATTGGGTGCACACACAAGCAATATACTCACACATAAAAAAAATAAAATCTGGATAAGCCAGTGGAGAGAATAATGTAACATCTGTGACAAAGAGGGAGAAATGACATCAGGCAAGCAGAGCAGGTAGACTACTATAGCAGGGACTTCTATCTGCTTAAGGATGATGCCTACTTACCTCTTTCTGAAGGTTAGACAGCTGAGAAGAAAGGCTCTCAATCCTCATACGGCTTTCCATCAGTTCTTCCCTGGCACTGTTGACCGTGGAAGTGTTCATCTCTGAGGACAGTCTGGCATTCTCAAGCTGGAAGAAACAGAAAGCCACCATCAGTCCTAACACGTCCATCAGAACTAGCAAATGAGGAAGCATGGTTCACCTCAAGGCATTGCAAACTTGGTTCTGCTGGTAACTAGCTGAGGAAACACAGGAAAACATCCAGAATTGGCTGAAATTTTAATTACCTTAAGCCTTTTAAACTCACTTCTAGTTTTAACAATTTTAACACATTTAGGTCAATTACCCAGTTTATTTCTTCAGTATTTTACCCACTAAACACTATCTATGGTGATATTGCTAATCAGGAAAGTGAGCAGCAGAAACTTGACTATAGTGATACGAGTAGGAAAATATAATTCCAAATCCACCAGATCTGAGAAAGATTATACCAGATAGAAATACTTCCTTTTAGAAGCAAAAGCAGGCCCTCAGACAAAACAATACCCTAGTTCTCCAAGTACCCATAGCACCACATGTGTTTTGTAGTGTGTGTGTGTGTGTGTGTGTGTGTGTGTGTGTGAGAGAGAGAGACAGAGACAGAGACAGAGACAGAGAGAGAGAGAAAGACAGAGAGACAGACAGAGACGTTTTCATGTTCCTTCACTGACTTTTTAAACCAGTCTGTGATGGCCCTTCCTTCAGCGCCTATATCCCTAGCTGAATCCCCAGCACTCACCATGTGCTAGATAACTGAAGATGCTCTTCACAAGCTCTCTCATGTTCCCAGCCACTTACTACTTCATTAAATGGCTAACACCCAACATGTAGTTTGAGGCCAAGCAATGGAATTATTATTTTTTTTTGTATGTGTATGAATGTACTGTCTGGATGTAGGTTGGGGCACCCGTGTCATGCAATGCTGTGGAGGTCAGAGAGGGCATTGGATTCCCCTGGAACTGGAGTTAAAGACGGTTCTTAGCCGCTATGTGGGTGCTGGAAATCAAACCCAGGTGCTCTGCAAGAGCAGTCAGCGCTCTTAACCACTCTCCAGCCCCTGGAATTATTTTTTATAAACTCCATAGTCACAATTTTCTAAGTTTGCCTCTAACAATTTTTATTCAATTATATAACACTTAACACACAGAGTAAATCATTAGGAAAATGTAAGCATTTTTTTGGTCTTTTTTTTTTTTGTATGTGGATGAATGTACTGTCTGCATGTAGGGTGGTGCACCTGTGTCGTACAATGCGGAACAGGTCAGAAGAGGGCATCAGATTCCCCTGGAACTGGAGCCAAAGATGGTTCTCAGCTGCCATGTAGGTGCTGGGGATTGAACCTGGGTCCTCTGCAAGAGCAGTCGGTGCTCTTAACTGCTAGGCCATCTCTCCAGCCCCTTTGGTCTTTTTGAGACAGGGTCTCCCTGTAGCTCCGGCTGTCCTGGAACTCACTATGTAGACCAGGCTGGCCTCCGCCTCCCAAGTGCTAGGATTAAAGGCATGCACCAACATGCCCAGAAAAACCAAAACTTTTTATATGAGCTATGTGTGCAAGTGTGACGTCTCCATACTTCACAAATGAGGACAATCTGAAACTTTCCATTTGGCCCTTGAACAAACCCAAGGGGAGTGGCACATCTAAATGATGATGATGTGGAAGCCAGAGGTGAGGCGCGTGTGCTGCGTGGTGTAGCATCAGCAGTGTGTGTTATGACAAAAAGCATGTAAGACGGCCAATGAAGCAGATAAACCTTTACCTCTACTTAAATTAAAATAACCTCATTGTCTATATATTTCTAGTAACACTTAGTTTACATTCGAATGTATCAATTTTCTTTATTCCTGAGAACAAGGGAGTCCTTTTCACAAGTCAGAACCAAAGCCGAGGAGCAGAGCACTCACTTTGGCGTGGTAGGTCTGCTCCAGTTCTTCTTTATACAGCCTCACTTGGGCATCGTGCTGCTCTCTCATCTCGTGAAGTGCTTGAGCCAGCTTGTACTCATACTCAATCTGACGCCCAGAATCCACCTCTACCAAGCGCGTCTCATGCTTTCTTCTAGTCTCATTGATCTCCTGCAAAGAGAAAAACAACATAGAGCCAAGTTGTTTTCAATGGCTGCATTAGCATAAGTCTGCAAGGCCTGCAGGGTCAGATGTAGTTCCCACAACAGCCTCCTCATTCTCCTGTCCTGTATAGCACAAGTCTGCGAGGCCTGCAGGGTCAGATGCAGTTCCCACAACAGCCTCCTCATTCTCCTGTCCTGTATAGCACAAGTCTGCGAGGCCTGCAGGGTCAGATGCAGTTCCCACAACAGCCTCCTCATTCTCCTGTCCTGTATAGCACAAGTCTGCGAGGCCTGCAGGGTCAGATGCAGTTCCCACAACAGCCTCCTCATTCTCCTCTCCTGGAGCTTAGTTTTCATGCAATTTCTGGATGTAACGATATATTTCTGTAACGATATAAAAGTACCTCAAGTCCTGGGAATGTTCCATCTCTTTTCTGGAACACAGCTATTTTATTTCTCTGAAGGAAAGAAATGGCCTGGATGTCATACTAGTAAAGTGCCATGCAGCGTGGGTAACTAGACGATATACTACTACATTAAGTACTAAACACAGTTTTTCTACATTGCTTTATTGGTAATCCTTTGAAAAGAGATGGACAAGGAAAGTTACATTTCCCACTCAGGACAACCTCAAGATATAAACATAGTGTAATTATTTTCTTAGGCCAATAATAATATGGCCTCTTTTATAATCAATAACAATTTACAGTATCTTATTAATTTTATTTATTTTTGGTCTTTTTTTTTTTTTTGAGACAGAGCCCTTTAGTCCCAGCTAGCCTGGAGCTCACTATTGTAGACCAGGCCTTGAACTCACAGAGATCCACCTGCCCCTGCCTCCCAAGTGTGGGATTAAAGGCATGCGCCACCACACCCGGTCCAAAACGGTTCTTAGCTCCTTATGTAGGTGCTGGGAATTGAACCCAGGTCCTCTGCAAGAGCAGTCATTGCTCTTAACTGCTGAGCCATCTTTCCAGCCCTAATTTTATTATTTTAAGAAACTGTCCAAAAATCCTGGAATGGGGAATTTGTAGCTAAGAACATAAATCCACTAATAAATTTTTTCCATTTTAGCTTCTCATTATGCAAATATTTGTCTTTAATGGGAATGACTGAAGAAGCCACAGTGGGCACTACTACCTCATGAAGGTTGGTTATCTCTGTCTGGGGAGTTCTGCCCTGAATGTGTACTTTCATACATGTATTTTTCTGTATACCTTCCATGTTCTCTTAACCATTTAAGAGGAAAATGTACAGAATGAGAAAAATCAGGGTTCAAAACCTAGTTCTGTTACAACCTTCTCGGAGCTCACTCTTTTTAATCAAGTACATGATAGTTAAACAGTGAAAATAAGCAATGTGAGATGCCCCCATTGGCCCAGGCACTTGAATACTTGACCCCAGCTGGTGGCACTATTTGCAGTTTAGGGTCTGCAGGCTTATTGGGGGAGGGTGTGCTCTGAGCATTCAAAGCCTTGTCCCATTTCCAGTTTCCCCCTCTTTGCTTCCTGCAAGTACTTAAAGATGTGAGCTCAGCTTTCTGCTCGGCTGCCTCCTGCCATGCCTCCCGACCATTCTGGGCTCTGATCCCTCTTGAGCTGTAAGCCTTTAAATAAACCCTCTTCAACTTTGCCTTCATCATGGTGTTTCACCACAGCAGCAGAAAGTAACTAATACAAGATGGAAGGTCCTACTAATGGACCCCCTTTGTCAACCGCCCTCGTTCTCATTTTCTCCTTCCTATTCCTTTATCCCTTTATTCACAACAAATAAGTATGTTTATTGAAAGGTGTCCTCAATGTTGGAAAAAGAAACTGAAGTAATATTTCAAAATCATTCTTCAAAAGACAGAAACCACATAGTCAAGACATACCCCTCTAATAAATATTATGTTACTGCTGCCATTTTTCAATTAGTTTATATGGAAAAAAATTCTGGTTTCCACAGCAATAACATGAATAATGATGATAAACCAGAGACAACTGTAACAAAGCAAAGTAAAAACATAAATGAACTCATATAAAAACATCTGCTTTTGGGGCTGGAGAGATGGCCTAGCAGTTAAGAGCGCCGACCGCTCTTACAGAGGACCCGGGTTCGATCCCCAGCACCCACATGGCAGCCGAGAACCGTCTGAAACTCCAATTCCAGGAGAACTCCAGTTCCAGGGGAATCCGAGACCCTCTTCTGACCTCCGCGGCATTGCGCGACACGGGTGCACAGACCTGCATGCAGACAGTACATTCATACACATACAGAAATAAATAAAATTTAAAAAAAAAATTTAAAAAAAAATCTGCTTTTGTAAAGCAGTATTTGGAAACAATTAAATAGTGATTGCTATAGGTTCCACGGAGCATTTCATTTTGATTCTCATCACTCTCTAGAGGAGCTTGTGTTTTTCTACATGTGTACATGTGTGTGTTCATGTGTGGGGGCGCACATGCAGGCCAGATGTTCACATTGTATGTCTTGCTCAGGCTCCGCTCCTTATTGAAGCAGGGTGCACTCACTAATTCAGCTATTCTAGCTAGCCAGTTGCCCCAGGATTCCTATCTGTCTCCTGAGGGCTGGGATTTGCTTGACTCTTTTACATGAGTGCTAGGGGGTCTGATCTACAGTCCTTTCAATTGCTTGGCAAATACTTGATCCACTGAGCTGTCTCCCTGCCAGCATTTCACTTTAAATAAATGGCTGAAGCAGTCCCCAGAGACTGACTGCCTGGCCACTTCACTTGGTACCAATAATACCTATCTTAATTAAATATTGTTTTCATTAAAATTAACAAATTCAAGGGCTGTGCATGGTGGTGCACACCTTTAATCTCAGTACTTGAGAGGCAGAGGCAGGGGATCTCTGTAAGTTCAAGGCCAGCTTGGTCTACAAAGTGAGTTCTACGCCAGCTGGGGCTACAGGGAAACCCTGAAAGAGAGAGAGCAAATTCTTATTATTTTTCCATGTTGTAACTGTAGTAAATCTAAAAAACCACTCTTTTCAAAATCACACTACTTTGAAAACCACTGAGTACTTACTTGCTCATCTTCCATCCTTGGCTAATTCCAACCCTCTTCAATCTTTAAGAAATGCCCATCTGGTTTTTTTCAGTGTTATTCCCTCCACTATTTCTCTCAATTCCAGAAGAACCACAAGTGCTACTTAAATCTTATATCCATACTACAAATGCTGGGAATAGCTAGACCTGATGGGGCTACTAACGACTGTGCCCCTGGCACTCAAACCTATAATCCCTTTCCTCACAATGCACCAGGGTCTATGGGAGGAGAGCGAAGGGATGCGTGCTTCAATTCAGCAATTAAGTTATAGAGGAAAACACAGCTTCTGCCTTGTCCTGCTCACTCTCTCATGGCTCCCTTGAAAGAAAGCATATCACATCCTAAGTAACTGTGTGGAAACAACAGGTGGAAAGAACTGACGAGACCTCTAATCAACAGCCTTAAAGTAAACTGAGGGACTTCCTACAGCCCAAGTGAAAGCCTGAATACAGACCAGGAGCGGGGCCTCCAAGTCCCTGACCTTTAGGCAGCAAGATGATAATGGTGTGCTCTCAAACTGGTGAATTTGAAGTGATCTGTTAGGCAATGACAGATAATGCAAGCAAGCATGGTGACAGTAATTAGCTGCTATGACAGACACCTGCAACTCATTTACACTTCCCCTAGTGGCCTAAGTTTTTAGGTTGTCTTTTAGCAGCAATACCTTGCAGTTTACCTGCAAAATACCCTTCTATGCACAAATCCTATCTTCTCTCTACCTGCTATCTTTTCCTGGTAGGAAAGAAATCAGAAATCTTACTTTTGTTTTTAACCTTTATTTGGTGGTGGCAGTGGTAGTAGTGCTGGTGTGTGTCTGTGTTTGTGTATGTACACACAGGAATGTGTACAATGAGCCCACAGAGAGTGTGGGTTCCTTCCTTCCACAACATGGGTCAGACTCTGGCGGGAAGACTGGTGGCAAGTGTCTTTACCCTCTAAGCTGTCAGTGCCGTTTGTCTTTTGAGACAGTGTCTCATAAAGCCCTAGCTATACTCAAACTCGATATATGGCTAAGGATGACCTTCAACTGATTCTCCTGTGCTGGGATTACAGGTATGAGTCACCATGCCTGATCTATACTTTTTCATTAAAAATAAAGTTATAGAGGCAGAGGCAGACAGATCTCTGTGAGTTTCAGGCCAGCTTGGTCTACATAGGGTATACCAGGATAGCTAGGGTTATAGGGAGACCCTGTCTCAAAAAGACCAAAAAAAAAGTTTTATATAGTTACCTCTTCGTACATGTTTTTACGAAACTCCAAATCCTCCGTGAGACTCTGACAACGATTCTCTAAATCCACTTTAAGCAAAGTTTCATCTGCTAGCTGTTTTTTGGCAGCTGCTAAGGAGGCTTCCAACTATGAAAGGGGAAAGAATTATTATGATTTAAAAATTACATGACAATAATTTAGACAACTGTTAACCAAATCAAGTATTGTAATTCTTATACCATTTATTAGTACATGATTATCTCATTTTAACCTTCACCTCAGAACTTCCTGGTCATTGCTGGTTCTATCCGCAAGGGTGCACATCAAACTGTAACCCCAACAGACAATAAAACAGGTCTCTATCTCTTCACATTTCAGAAATCGAACCAATAGTTTCTACCTAACCACTTTTACTTTTTCTGTGTGCACAAGACAGCATTACATATCTTTTCCCACTTCTATTTTGGTGAAATAAGAAAACAGGGCTTTGAAAACAGGAAACAGAATGAGAATGTTCACAAGACCAGAAGAACAAGATCAGCATAATCCAGACAGAAGAAACAAGTAAGTGGTCCTCCTTTGCATGATTCCTTAGGAAAGTCATCAAAAACCTCAAATAAGAGGCTGGAGAGATGGCTCAGCAGTTAACAGCACTGGCTGCTCTTACAGGACCCAGGTTCGGTTCCTAGCACCCACAAGGAGGCTAACAACTATCTCTAACTCCAGTTCCAGGGGAAGTGATGCCCTCTTTTGGCCTCTGCAGGCATTGCATGCATGTGGTACACTTATATACATGCAGGCAAAACATTCATACACATAAACTAAAAATTATACATAACCTCAAATTTTCAAAAAATATATAAAATCAACCAAGCCAGCAAACCATAGACCTGCCAATTAACCAGCCAGGTATGGATCAGGACCATGTCTTACCTGGGAGATCTGATCTTTCAGGTCTTCCAGATCTCCCTCTAAGCTCTTTTTGTCACCAAGAGCAGTAGCCAGAGCTGCATCTTTCGAGTTCAGTGCTGCTTCATATTCCCGAAGCTTGATCTGGGCTCCATTAAGATCTGATTCCTTCTTAGCATAGCTGAAATATGTTGGGAAAGGCAGAGACAGCATTAAGCCCTGCCTTATGGCCTTTTCCCTGGCAGGTGAAGTAAAGCTGGCCTC
>VZQC01004736.1:2098-20972 GCA_009823505.1 Rhizomys pruinosus | reverse complement strand
CTGCCTCCCAAGTGCTGTGGTAATAGAGGCTATTGCCACCAGCATGTGGCCTGGCACTACCCAATTTCTAAATGAGAAAAACATTGGTTTTAAAGGAGGCACCCCTGAGAGAAATATGTGCGCGATGCTCCGCGAACGGGATAGAAGGCAATAACACCTGAAAAACAACAAAAACCACTGACCGTCCAGCATGATGGACATTCTTAAAGGCAAGATTGAAGACAGAGGTGTTGGAAATTTAAGCCAACCGGGAATGCGAAGCATGGGGCCAGCAAGTAAGTTTCTCGCGCTGAGTTTATTCAAATGGGTGTCTAACATTCGATGCACCGCCTTTTAAAATAGGCTCCTTAAGCACATGTTGAGGTGTAGATTTTGAAGGCAAGAGTTGGATTTTTTAGATGGTTACTACGTTCAGTAAACAAGAGCATCTATTGGTGTGAAAGTTCAAAGGGCCAGATCCTGGTCATATATCTCAGAGAAGAAAGAGTTTTCTCCATAGGATCAGGCCTGTGCTCATTCTAGATCTGCTTTACAGGTCAGGAGACGCGTCTGTCTCGAAAAGACTCAAAAATACAAACCTAGAATAAATTAGCCAAACGCAAGCACCAGTCTAAGGACAAAGATTTTGGTCTTGTTTCTTTAAAAATAGAATGCGTCTGAGCTATTAAACCTAAACATGCATTAAAGGAGACAGAAAAAAAATATAAAAACAGTGTAGGAGAGACCAGAGGCAGCGTGGTGAACTATACTCACATTTGTTGTGCATTTGCCTTTCAATAGCCCTAGCACTGGGAAGCAGAGGGAGGCGTGATCTCTGTGAGTTCAAAGAGGCCCAAGCCCCTGTCTACGGAAAGGTTGAGGTTCTCAGGCCAGCGTGGCGGGCACTTAACAATGAAAGAGAGCATCCCTACAGAGTTCAGATACTATCCTGCCTTCTGCCTGCTTCATGTAAACCTAAGTTTACTGAGATATTTAAAAATCCGTAATCCATGTCACCAGAATCCGACATGTAGCCGTCTATTAATTTTATCTCTAGTGTGTCTATGTCTCTTCAAAAAAAAAAAGATCCAAAAATATAAACAGATTAAGTAAATGATGAATTTTTTTCCTTTTTTGTCCTTTTGAGAACAGGGCTCTTCCCTGTGAGCTGCCCCAAGCCACCCTGATGACTGGGAACACTCATCTTCCTGTAGACCCAGGGCTTGGCCTTTAAACTCACAGGGAAGATTCCGACCCGCACTGCCAGTCTCCTGTTTGAACTTTGTCCTCCCAATTAGTATGTATTAAATTGAAATACTAAATAGATTTAATTTAAAAGGATGGATCATGCGACCATCATTATTCCACCCAGGCAAGGTAATGAATTTAAATATTTCCAAAGAGTAATTTGAAGTGGCCAATGAGTCCTAAGGATCGGAGAGTCTCTTGGTAGAATTCCTTTTGAGTATTGACTGCTTTATGCATGGTCCACTAATAAGTATAAACTTGTACGGTCATACAGAGGACTTAAAATGCACCTTACTTTTTCTTTTTTCTTTGGCGTCTTTTAGAGACAGGGTTCTCCCTGTAGCCCCAGTGCCCTAGAACTCACACACACACACACACACACACACACACACACACGCACGCACACACACGTAAATAAATATAACACAAATTTTAAAAGATTCTTTGCCTGTCTTCTACATATGACTGGTAGCAAAAATTAGCTTACTTTCGCATTTTCAGTGCTTAGCAATGTGTAGTAAAGTGTGCTCAAAAAAAGACCAAAAAAAACCTTTTGCATCACATGAGAAAGATGTTTAGTGCATGTTCTCAAGTTTTACTTTAGTACAGCAGTCTATCAGAAGATCTCTTTAAAAGGTGAGTGAAGTGATGAGCCTACAGTTAAAGGACCAAACAAACTTACCTAAGACCCAGTCAATGGAAATCCACCCTAAAAGCCACCATGGCCTGGCTCATGCATTAAAGACAGCAAGCACTAGGCTCATGGAGGGCTCCTCCCATGCAGGTACACGGTGTGGTAGATTTAATGAGGAATGATCCCCACAGGCTCCAAGTATTTCAACACTTTGTCCAAGTTGGTGGTGCTGCTGTTGTTCTGGGGAGGTTCTGGTGTGGCCTTGCTGGAGGAAGCAAGTCACAGACAGGGGCGGGCTTTAGTCTTGCCCCATTTTCAGTTCTGGCTCTCTCTGCTTCCTGTGTCTGCTACAAGATCTAAGTGCTCAGCTTTCTTCTCTGGCTGCCTCGTGCTGCCATGACTCCCCTCTGATGATGGATCCTTACCTCTCTGGAACCGTAAGCCCAACAGACTCTTCCTTCTTTAAGTTGCCTTAGTCGTGGAGTTTTGGGGTTTTTTTGCTTTTTTTTTTTTAATCACAGAAACAGAACGGTAATATACAAGGTAATAGTTCCTTTTCACAGGTTGTAAATGAACTTCTAAGTTTTTTTTTTAACATGAATATTGACATGCCTTTACATCCAGGTACACTAAGGTTAGAACAGAAAGGAAGGCTCATCAAGGTCCTAAATCTTGATTCATTTAGCTAAGCAAACATTACTGAGTATCCACTATGTGTTTAGATAAAATAGAAAGGTAAGGTAAATGGGATCAGTAGTGGAATGAACTTTCCTTTTCTCTTCCTGGACCCTATCTTCCTACTGCTTGAGGTCAGGTACTAGCCCATGACCCCATGCTTATGAATGTAGCTAGCAGATGCTTTAGTAAAACAATGAAAATGGACTTGTACTGGTGCCTGCAGGGGAGGCTTGTGGCAAAGAGTTCCTGCAGCTGTTCTACATCACAAGTGCCCTTCAACTCCACAAACAAACACTGTGTTCATACATTTCTCCTCTTCATCCTTCAGTCCAGTTAACAGTGGAGACATGGTTATTACCATGCTTCCCAGCTAACAAAGAGAGGAGAGCCACCTGCTACACCACTACACATGATGATACACACTTAAATCACTCTAAGGATAGATCCCTGTATGTATAGGTGTAGTTAGCTCCCTCAAGAGACTGAGAACTCTTTGAGATCAAGGCCTCTTGTTATTATTCCTGAATTTTCTACACAGAAAGCCTGTAAATGATCTTGCTGAATGTCTGATGAACCTGAGGCTATGGAGTGTTGGTAACAGACTACATGCCTGGCTTGCACAAAGCCAAAAAACACCCTCCCCAAAGTCTCATCCTGATTTCTTAACCTACATAAAATATATCTCTTCCAAGAAGAAAAATAAATAACCGAGATACTCTTATCATCTCTGTAATTCATTCTCCTAACAGCCCTCCCTATCACCCTGCCAATGATGATGAATCATGAAAACATTCTTAGGATTACACCCATCTCCAGACTAAGAGCTATTAATCAGTGAGTTCTATGTCAGATGAGCGGCCAATAAATATCAAGGGCATACGGAGGCCATGCAATAAGGCTGAACATATTCCTGTCACAGATTTCTAACTATGTTCTGATTTTTCATTCATTAGACATGGCATAGAAAGTTCAAGTGTTACCAGCACTTAGTCAAAATGTAAAAACTGCAGAACATGCTAACACAGAGCAGTCACAAAAAAAGAGCAATTCAGACAGGAATCCAATAGACACTACTAAATTGTTAGAATACATTTTTCTATGACTGTATTTTGTTTTTTAATTTTTAAGTTTTTTAAAATATTTTATTATTTCTATTTAATGTGTATGAGTGTAGTGCCTGCATGTATGTTAAGCGAACCCAAGTCATGCAATGCCTAAGGAGATCAGACGATGGCATCAGATCCCCCTGGAACTGGAGTTACAGAGGGTGTTGGGAATCGAACCCACATGGCAGGTGCTCCTCAAGAACAGCCAGTGTTCTTAACCACTGAGCCGTCACTCCAGCCCTCCTTTGACTATTTCCTGACTAAGGATTTGTTAGGTTGTATTGATCTGCCTAATTCAATTATTTCTTTTTTTTTTTTCTTCAAAGCCAATGTTTTATTGAAGCTCTGTGCATTTCATTCAAAATTACATTACAAATCAAATCTAGACCTATGCCCTTCCTGACCCCCCCCAACTCCACCAGAGCTCATGCATTCTGCTAAACATGTTTTTCATCTTTTTCTGTCTCTCTCAAAATTCTCAATGCAGAAGTTTACTGTTTCGAGCAGAAGTTCACCGTTTCAGTCAGTTCTTTGACATAGTCTTTTCTGTTGTTGTTCTTGTTGTTATTATTCCTTCAATACGCATCACTCTAAAATATGCACATATGCGTGCCACATATATCATAGGTTTTAACATTTTCAACTTATGATTTCTTTTTTATTACGCTAAAAGATGTCATATTTGAAGTCTCCTTGGCAAGCCCAAACCACCATCAGTTCTGCCCTTGTGCTCCACACTGGGATTTTCCCTTCCCATGGTCACCAAATGAGGTCCAGTAAGCACCATGTCCTGTCTTGATCTTCCTGCACTGGTTTCCATGATACAGCCTGGGTAGTCCAACAATGGCAGTCTATACTCTGAAGAAATGGGAACCCCAGTAGTAGCTCAGTCCACAAGTTGGATGTCTCAGCATTCCCCATCTGGTACTGAAGGTTTGGAGGATTCTTGGAGAGACATGAGTCTTCAGTCCATATTGGAAGGTTGGAAAACTGCCTTCTCACATTTTTGAAGGATGGCAAAAGCAGTGGCAGCCACAGGGTAGCTGCACTTGACAGCAAGACAGGCAAAACAACTGTGCTCTTTTGTTGTTGTTGTTGTTGTTTTTATCTTTTTACTAAGATCTCAAGTTCTATACCAGAAGTAAAATTTCTCAGGACTAGCTGGGCGTGGTGGCGCACACCTTTAATCCTAGCACTCAGGAGGAAGAGGCAGGCGGATCTTTGTGAGTTCAAGGCCAGCCTGGTCTACAGAGTGAGTTCCAGGACAGCTGGACCCTGTCTCGAAAAGACAAAAAAAAAAAAATTCTCAGGACTTACTATTTATTTCTGGTTATACTTTCCTCCTGGATGTTTAAGGCCACACAACCCAGATTAACCAGGGTGTTTGTTTTCTCAAGGTCATCTGGTGGTCTTCAAGGGTCACTCAAGGGGGAGGGAGCCCCTGGCTCCTTTTGGCTTTTCAATCACCAGTTCCATCCACACACAAATAATTCAACTATTTCTACCTCCAGGCAGAGACCTTAGTGTTTACAATTAAATTCAGCATGTGAATCTAATGCTAGAAATATGCACACACCTGAAAACAGGTCATAAAATATACCAACTTCCTTTAGATACCTTACACAAAAAAACGAAAGTTTTATAAAATGCAGCTGCACTCTATCCTAACAAAGAACTTCCACCCCTAACAAAGCTTTCATCTCAAATTTGAATTGCACCAGAAACATCAAGTAACTAGGTCTAAACAAATATGTGATCACAAAAGAAATAATCAGGTGAGATCCACTCAAGTTCCCAGTAACATTCCAGGCTAGCTAGGGCTATATAGTAAGACCCTGTCTCCAAAACAAAACAAAACAAATAAACAAACAAACAAACCAGGCACAGAGAGGCCTTTAATCCCATGCAGGCTGGGACTAGGAGGACCATCAAAATAAGAACAAATGATAATAATAATTAAAAGATAAAGAAAGTAAGAGTTCTTAGGAAAAGATTCCATTACTGGGTAATAACTCTACAGCACATTTTCTTAAATCATATCACTTTTTTCTTCTCTCTCTCTCTCTCTCTCTCTCTCTCTCTCTCTCTCTCTCTCTCTCTCTCTCTCTCTCCTCTCTCTCTCTCTCTCTGTCTTTTTGAGACAGGGTCTTCTGTAGCCCCAGCTGTCCTGGAACTTGCTATGTAGGCCAGACTGGCCTTGAACTCATGAAGCTCCACCTGCCTCTGCCTTCCAAGTGCTGGAATTAAAAGCTTATGCCACCGAAAAGTCAACTCCAAGTTGATCAAAGACCTAAATAAAAAATCTGAAACTCTGAAACTGCTAGAAGAACACATAGGCTGGACCCTCCAAGATGTAGGCATAGGAAAGGATTTTCTTAATGGGACATCAGCTGCTCAGACATTAAGGGTAACAATCAGTAAGAGGCACCTTATTAAGCTAAAAAGCTTCTGTGCAGCTGGGCGTGGTGGCACATGCCTTTAATCCTAGCACTTGGGAGGCAGAGGCAGGCGGATCTTTGTGAGTTCAAGGCCAGCCTGGTCTACAGAGTGAGTTCCAGGACAGCTGGGGCTACAGGGAGACCCTGTCTCAAAAACACCAATAAATAAGTAAATAAGTAAATAAATTAAATAAATAAATAAAATAAGACCCTACTTCAGGGATAGGACTTAGATTAATGGAACAAGAACTGACCTGGAACCTTTCTATCTGAAGTTAAGTGTTCATAATGCTAGACAATGTACACACTGCTACAAGCACCAAACTCTAACAGCCATGATGAGCTGCCCAGCAAACTACCTCTTCTGGTGCAGGAGAGGCACTGTTGTCTGGGGAAGGTCAACAGCTATCTAATTGGACTTGGAACCCTCAGTGGGAGTGAACCCACGAGAGCCACTCAGCCAAATCCACAGGACTGGAGAGGACATACAGCCTAGAGAAAAGCTTATTGGGGTCTTATCTCTAGACAAATGAAATTTCCTAGGCTGGAGAGATAGCCTAGAGGTTAAGAGCACCGACTGCTCTTGCAGAGGACCCAGGTTCGATCCCCAGCACCCACATGGCGGCTAAGAACCATCTGTAACTCCAATTCCAGGAGAACTCCAGTTCCAGGAGAATC
The DNA here is from genome assembly GCA_009823505.1 of Rhizomys pruinosus. Classification (NCBI taxonomy): domain Eukaryota; kingdom Metazoa; phylum Chordata; class Mammalia; order Rodentia; family Spalacidae; genus Rhizomys; species Rhizomys pruinosus. Next base: position 14,211 of record VZQC01004736.1, on the reverse strand, counting down.
GGACACCCTCTTCTTCTGACCTCCTCAGCATCTCATGACACGGATGCACAAACCTACATGCAGACAGTACACTCATACACATACAAAAAAAAATAAAAAATAAATAAATTTCTTACCCAGACACTAACTATGGAATCTTGTATTTACAGACAAGCATAGCATATGCCGCTCATCAAAAAAGCTCTTTGAGGCCAGTTGGTGCTACAGGGAGATCCTGTCTCAATAATACCCTCCCAAAGGGGGGGGTTGGCTGGAGAGATGGCTCAGCAGTTAAGAGTAACACTGCTCTTGCAGAGGACCCGGGTTCTATTCCCAGCACCCACATGGCAGTTAAGAACCCTCCTTAAGCTGGGTGTGGCCATACATGGAGAGGCAGGTAGATCTCTGTGGGTTCGAGGCCAGCCTGGTCTACAGTGAGCTCCAGGCAGGTTGGGGCTATAGGAAGACCCTGTCTCAGAAAAAAAAAAAAGGTACTCTCTTTGCAAAAGATGGAGGCCACTGCAGAATCTGATAACTGGTTAGACACAGAACATATATATACATCTGAAAAATCCCCATTCCTGGGGCTGGAGAGATGGCTTAGCGGTTAAGAGCACTGACTGCTCTTGCAGAGGACCTAGGCTCGATTCCCAACACCCACGTGGCAACTGAGAACTATCTCAGGGCTGGTGTGGTGGAACACACCTTTAATCCCAGCACTCAGGAGGCAGAGGCAGGCAGATCTCTGTGAGTTCAAGGCCAGCCTGGTCTACATAGCGAGCTCCAGGCCAGCTGGGACTAAAGGGAGACCCTGTCTCCAAAAAAAAAAAAACCACTCCTAAGAGACACATCTACAACTGAACCTTTACACCCACAATGAGGGGCAGAGGGAAAAAAAGTGCACCAATTCTCACCAGTAAAGCTTCCTTACACAACAGAGTCTGATGCAAACAGAAAGCTATAACTAGTCAAGTTTCAAAGAATGAGAGCCCCCAGAGTAAGTATCCCTGGATGGGTCCCCATATTAAACCTCACCTACCCACGGCTCAAGGATCATTGCACAGGAGGGAGAAGAAAGATTTTAAGAGCCAGAGCTGGTGCATGAATGAAGAGAAGCAGTGACTTACAATGGACTGTAAGCTTTCACATGTAAACCTGTGGCAATGTATGCATCAGACATGGGAGCCATGCCAACTGGGACAAACAGAGCAAAAGAAACGGGTGGGAAACTGACCCTAGAATGAGAACAAGAGACTGAGTACTGTTGGATGAGGAATCCTTACCTAGGATTCCTAGATATGTTGACTAGACTCCTGCACATCTATTTGCACAGAGGACATCTGGGTTTAGGAGCTTGACTGGATAGGGCTTAGCTTGGATGTTGTTAATGATGGGAAGTTGGGGCATGGGAGGGGGGGGTTTGATTGAGTTGAAATGCTCAATAAAAAAATTACATATATAGGGGGCTGGAGAGATAGGTCAGCAGTTAAGAGTGCCGACTGCTCTTGCAGAGGACCTGGGTTCAATTTCCAGCACCCACGTGGCGGCTAAGAACCGTCTTTAACTCCAGTTCCAGGGGAATCCAACTCCCTCTTCTGACCTCCGAGGGTGCACCAATCTACATGCAGACAGTACGCTCATACACATAAAAATAATAATTAAAAATTTTTAAAAATTACATATATAAAAAAAGCTTGTGCCACTACACTCAACCCCATACCACACATTATCTGGAAAATCACTAGAGATATACTAAGTATCTGACAATAATAAACACTTGAAAATGAACTGGTAAGCATATCNGGAGAAGTGCATGGTCAATTTTATGATCTCATGGAACTGTCTGGAATTGGTGGCAAATCACCAGATACAAATTACTTGTTTATGGGAGATTATGTGGACAGAGGATACTACTCAGCTGAAACAGTTACATTGCTTGTAGCTCTTAAGGTGCGTTACGGCGAGTGTATCACCATTTTTGGAGGAAATCATGAGAGCAGACAAATCACACAAGTTTATGGTTTCTACAACGAGTGGTTTAAGAAAATACTGAAGTGAAAAAAAATTAAAAAAATAAAGTAAAAAGAAAAAATAAATAAAAATAACAAATAAAATACAGAAATGCCAATGTTTGGAAATATTTTACAGATCTTTTTAACTATCTTTTCCTCTCACCACCTTGGTGGATGGGCAGATCTTCTGACTACATGGTGGTCTTTCACCATCCATAGATACATATCAGAGCACTTGATCGCCTACAAGAAGTTCCTCATAAGAGTCCAATGTGTGACTTACTGTGGTCAGATCCACATGATCATGGAGGTTGGGGTATATCTCCTCTAGGAACTGGTTACACCTTTAGCCAAGGTACTTCTGAGACATTTAATCATGCCCTTGGCCTTGTGTTGGTGTCCAGAGCTCACCAGCTGGTGATGGAGGGCTATAACGGTACCATGACTGGAATGTACTAACAGTTTTCAGTGCTCCAAACTATTGCTATCATGTTAACCAAGCTGCAATCATGGAACTTGATGATACTCCAAAATATTCTTTCTTGAAGTTTGACCCAGCACCTCGCAGAGGTGAGCCACATGTTACTCGTTGTACACCAGACTACTTCCTGTAATGAAAATTTAAACTTGTACAGTATTGCTACAAACCATACGCTGACCTCATGGAACAGAAAGCCCAGCAGTGACTCCAAAGTGTCAGAAAATAGTTAACATTCAAAAAACTTGCTTTCACATGGACCAAAAGATGTGTCATATAAAAATACAAAGCCTATGGGGCTGGAAAGATGGTTAAGAGCGCCGACTGCTCTAGCAGAGGACCCGGGTTTGATTCCCAGCACCCACATGGTGGCTTAAGAACCATCTTTAAGACAGGCATGGTGGCACATGCCTTTAATCCTAGCACTTGGGAAGCAAAGGCAGGTAGATCTCTGTAAGTTCAAGGCCAGCCTGGTCTACAGAGTGAGTTCCAGGTCAGCTGGGGCTATAGGGAGACCCTGTCTCAAAAAAGTAAAAAAGACAAAAAAAAGCTCCTCTTGTCATCAACCACTTTAGACTGAACCAGTTCATTGCATGCTGAAGAGACATTGTTGGTCAAGAAACCAGTTTCTGGCATAACGCTATTTGTAGTTACTTTTGCTTTCTCTAAGAGACTGCAGATAATTTGATGTAAACATTAAGACCTTGTGAGTACAGTTTAACTTCATTTAGCTGTAGCTTTACTCTGCATGACTGTAGATAAGGATAGCAGCAATCACTGGAGCTTAATGAACATTTCTTTTTGTCTTTTTTTTTTTTTTTTGAGACAAGGGTCTCCCTGTAGCCCCAGCTGGCCTAGAACTCACTCTGTAGATCAGGCTGTCCTTGAACTCACAGAGATCTGCCTGACTCTGCCTCCTAAGTGCTAGGATTAAAACTGTGCACCACCATGCCTGGCTTAAAGATGGTTCTTAGCCACCATGTGGGGTGCTGGGAATCGAATATAGGTCTTCTGCAAGAGCCGTTGGAGCTCTTAACCACTGAGTCATCTCTCCAGCCCCTTAACGTACATTTTAAGTAAGTACCAAGGCCTCCCCTCTATTTGTTCTGCTTATTTCCAGGGTTACCATTTAAATTAGTTGTATGATCTGTCTACACTCAGTTTATCCCTTTCTCAGATCTCATCCCCATGTTGTTCTTCGTTAGTGTCAGAAAACCTGGTGAGTTGTTTTGAACAGAACTGTTTCCCTTCCTGTAAGACGATGTTACTGCACAAGAATGTTGTGGTGTTTTTCATAATAAACTTGTCAACCACAACAACAAAAAACATCCAACAAGAGAAGAGCTTGGCAACCTCTTCCAAAGAGTACTGGAGAGCATTTGCAAACTATGATGGAATCAGCAATACTAGCAATTTTAAACACTAGCATTAAGGAAAAAGAACAAATTCAGTACCATCTCAACTACTTGAAGAAAAGATTACTACGACAGTGCCAAACACTGAAAGTCTCTCCCAGAAAGCTGAACTATTTAACTGTGTCAAATCTGCTGAAAACAAAAATTGCACAGGAAGAAGCTAAAGAAGAAAATCTGGAGTCACTACAGGAAGAAAAAGACAAAATAGTAGAGACCACGGAGTCAATGACTGAGACTATTAAGAGGCTAAAAAACAAGATTCAGGAACTGGAGAGATGGCCTAATGGTTAAAAGCACTGACTGCTCTTGCAGAGGACCAGGGTTCGATTCCCAGCACCCACATGGTGGCTGATAACCATCCTTAACTCCAGTTCTAGGGGAATCCGACACCCTCTTCTAAACTCCACGGCATTGCACGACACGGGTGCACAGACCTACATGCAGACAGTACATTCACACACATAAAAAAATAACCATAAATTTTTATCAATACTTTTTTATTTTATATTATTCCAAAATATGCATATATACACTCCACACATGAGTCAAAATTAAAAATTCTGAAAATAAACTGTAGGTTGATTCCTATGCACATTTAGAGAGTCACATTTTAACAGTAAATTTGCATGCAGGTATAAAGACGTGTAACTTTACATTCTTTTTTTAGAATATGACTACATCTCCTCCATCTATATATGGTAATTACAATGTGTGAGAATGAGTGGTAAGACAATTCTAGAGCCCATTTATAGATTCACATTGTAATAGCACAGTTGCTTTCAGATACAATGAAATANTTATGAAGTACTTTAGTATTCATTAATATCAAGACTGGTCTAATTAGCCCAATTCTTTTTGTTTTTGCTCAAAATAGGGTTCCAGTTTGTTTCCTCATCTCTTCCAGACATCTGTTATCGCTGTGGTGAGTCTGGTCATCTTGCCAAGGATTGTGATCTTCAGGAGGATGGTAAGTATTTAATACTTCATACCCCTATAAAACTTGGAGAAGTGAACAGGAACACTTCTTGGCAAGGGCAGCTTCTGCCTTTTAGGGTTTTTAGGGTATGGTTAGAAGCATAGCACTGCTTTGAAAAGGTTTTATAGTCTTGTTCTGTTTCTTTTCCTTATTGTTGAAGCCTGCTATAACTGCGGTAGAGGTGGCCATATTGCCAAGGACTGCAAGGAACCCAAGAGAGAGAGAGAGCAATGCTGCTACAACTGTGGCAAGCCAGGCCACCTGGCTCGTGACTGTGACCATGCCGATGAGCAGAAGTGCTATTCTTGTGGAGAATTTGGACATATTCAAAAAGACTGCACCAAAGTGAAGTGCTATAGGTAAGTCCAGTTGCTGCTGGAGAAAACTCATTGAAGGTTCTGGTGGAGTTGTCTGCATATGGGAACCAACTTAACAGTGCATTTAGTGAAAGTTGCCTGTGGCCAGAGTAAACTGACAAATTGTATAGCCATTCAGTTATCTGTTGGCTTGTGTACTGGCATGGTGTGGAGAGTTTAGAGCATCTGAACAGTTGTGGTTCCCAGCGTCCACATGGCAGCTAACATCTGTAACTCCAGTTCCAGGGGATCTGATGCCCTCTTCTGGTCTCCTCAGGCATTGTATGACACAGGTGTGCTTAACGTACATGTAGGCAAAACACTCATACACATAAAAGAAAAAATAATGGAACCAATTACTGATTTGTGTACTAACCTCCACACATGTGCCATGGTATAACTGGACCTGCATTCTCTTACATGAGTTAATAAAGTCTTATAGTTTGTTAGGCATTAATGGGTACATATAAATGAAGCCTTAGGGACTAATTTGCACGATAGACCATCTTAGCTAATGTTTGGGGTTTGATGTTGGGTAATTTTGGGATTTGAGTGGCTACTACTTAATCTTTTTTTCTGTTTTTAAGGATATACTCTTAGCTGGGTATGATTGTCTCCCAGTGCACAGGAGAACAAAGCTAGAGAATTGAGTTTGAGGCTGGCCTTGGCCTATATATAGAATGAGACCCTGTCTCCAAAAGTTAAGTTTATTGAGTATACTGTAGGGGACAAAAGGCTGGGCAGTAACCAGTTTTATGTCACTGTTTATAGTCTTAAAAATTTCTTCATGTTAATTGCTTTTTCTGTACTGTTTTGGAGCCAATTTTACTTGTTCTGAGAAGCATTGTAAGAACAATTTTCTTTTTTTTTTTTTTTCCTTTTTTTAGGTGTGGAGAAACTGGTCACGTAGCCATCAATTGCAGCAAGACAAGTGAAGTCAACTGTTACCGCTGTGGCGAGTCAGGGCATCTTGCACGGGAATGCACGATTGAGGCTACAGCCTAATTATTTTCCTTTGTCGCCCCTCCTTTTTCTGATTGATGGTTGTATTATTTTCTCTGAATCCTCTTCACTGGCCAAAGGTTGGCAGATAGAGGCTGTTCCCAGGCCAGTGAGCTTTACTTGCAGTGTAAAAGGAGGAAAGGGGTGGAAAAAAAAACCGAATTTCTGCATTTAACTACAAAAAAAGTTTATGTTTAGTTTGGTAGAGGTGTTACGTATAATGCTTTGTTAAAGAACCCCCTTTCCGTGCCACTGGTGAATAGGGATTAATGAATGGGAAGAGACAAGTCAGACCAGTAAGCCCTTCTGGGTTTCTTGTGTTCCCATGTAGGAGGTAAAACCAGTTCTGGAAGTATCTGAGCTTCCATAAATAACATTAATTTTTAGCATATTGATGGCCTTGGATTGTCTGACCTCAGTAGCTATTAAATAACATCAAGTAACATCTGTATCAGGCCCTCATAGAACATACAGTTGAGTGGGAGTAAACAAAATGAAAAGACATGTTAATGGCTATGCTAGAGATCGGGTTAAAAGCCTAGACAGGAACAGCTTCATCGTAATGTTGATGCTGGAAATACAGATGGTGATGGCAAGGTGTAGAACACATTTTTTTCAAAGACAAAATCTAAAACCCAGAGTAAACATCGATGCTCAGTTAGCATAATTTGGAGCTATTCAGGAATTGCAGAGAAATGCATTTTCACAGAAATCAAGATGTTATTTTTGTATACTATATCACTTAGACAACTGTGTTTCATTTGCTGTAATCAGTTTTTAAAAGTGAGATGGAATAAGCAACTGAAGTCCTAGAAAATAGAAAATGTAATTTTAAACTATTCCAATAAAGCTGGAGGAGGAAGGGGAGTTTGACTAAAGTTCTTTTTGTTTGTTTTAAATTTCCACCAATGTATATAGAACAAAATACCATATTAAAGAGGGGAATGTGGAGGACTAAAAGATGACAGTTTGGACTTGTCTTTTTGTGCTTACCTAGTAATCTTCAATAAGGAAAAGAGTGTGCTCTTGCAGGACTGGGGTTTGGTTCTCAGAACCCACATGGTGGCTGACACCTGTCCTTAACTCCAGGAGTCTGGTCACCTCTTCTGGCGTCTGCTGGCAGCAGGCACACATATGTGGGACACGTAAATACATGCAGACAAAACACTGAAAGTAAAATCTTAAGGAACTTGTAGGCCTGTTATGTGGTTCAATAAAAGCCCTTGTCCCATTAGTCTGGTAATTGGAACCCCACGTAAGGGTGGAGGGGAAGAACTGGTTTTTGCAGAGTTGTCTTTTTTTTTTTTTTTTTTTTGGTCAATTTGTTTTAAGAAATGTTGAACCTTAGAAGTAAATAATGACTTTTCATGTTTGAATAGCTTCTTTGTAAGTTAGAGTGGATCATCTTGTTAACCCAGAAATATCAATCTGAGATAAAACATATACAGGTCTTTCTCCAAATAACAATTGGCACCTTAGCAAGTAGAACATTTGACCCTGTTTGATATCTTACTGTGTTGTAAGAGTTATTTTCATTGTGTGATGAACTTTGAGAGTTTCATTTGCATGGCTGTTATGGTGATAATGGACTGTCATTTTTGAAGTTACAGATTTGATTTTTTATTTTTAATTGAATTTTTGTGATTTTTCCTACAATATGGCTATTTATCATCACTTATTTTTATTTTACCATAACTGTTCATTTTCTAATTAGAGACATAAAGCTGTTATTAACTGTTTTTTAATGTTTATATTAGAATGTTTCATGGAAGAGTAAAGATGTAATTATGAGATTTGGCCATTTCCTCCATCTTACTAAGATTCTAGAGTAAAGTTTCTTTAGATACTAATATCCAGTCAAAGCACTTGTACACCTTCATCTTAAGATTTGCCCATTCACTTCAGATTCCCCTGGAACTGGAGTTAAGGATGGTTCTTAGCTGCCATGGGAATTGAACCCAGGTCGTCTGGAAGAGCAGTCAGTGCTCTTAACTGCTGAGCCATCTCTCCAGGCCCTGAATTGTATTTTATAATGTATGGTTAGAAGAGACATCACTGTCAAGGAGATCATTGAACAGGGTCCTCAGTGTAGTGAGGAACCAGTTCTGTAACTACCTGAGAGACTGAGAATGGTTATTGCAAATTCCCTGATGGGAGATTAGGTTTGGGGTCAGAAACGTAGATGGCATCACCCTCATGGCTGCAGAAAAAGGCACACAGGTGAACTATTGGAAGAATATGTTGGAGAGGCAGTATTGAACTACATCATCATGATCCCATTGGAAGGACTTTGGAGAGCTGTAAAGAGCAGAGTGCTTGTAATTAAACTGTATTCCCACCAAATTCATATGTTGAAGCACACACTAAATGTTACCACACTTGGAGACAGTAACTTAATGAGATATTTATGGTTAAATAAGATCATAAGAGTGGGGCCCTAATCCCATCTGACTGATATCCTTAGAAGAGGAAAAGCCACATGAGATTGTCATATATAGAAAAGGTCAAGACAGTTGGAGGAGGCTGTTCNACCGCTCTTACAGAGGACCCGGGTTCAATCCCCAGCACCCACATGGCGGCTGAGAACCGTCTGAAACTCCAATTCCAGGAGAACTCCAGTTCCAGGGGAATCCGAGACCCTCTTCTGACCTCCGTGGCATTGCATGACACGGGTGCACAAACCTACATGAAGACAGTACACTCATACACATACAAAAATAAAATAAAAATTAAAAAATAATTTAAAAAAATCTGTCTTTAGGTAACTGAGGACATGTATTCAGTAGTGAGTGCTGCTAGTTTTGTTTGGGTTTTAATGTCTTTGAGTAAGGTTGCTATTAAAAACTTTTCCATTTTATCTGTACTAGCGATTGTAGTTTCATTCTTGTGATTTCTATCCTCTTCTAGCCAGTTTATGACTGTCTTCCTGATATCCAAATTCTAAAAGCTTTGTCATTTGCTTTTATTTTACATCCCTTTGGGGGGGTGCAAATTATACCCCCCTCTTTTTTTTTTTTTTAGTTGAAACGGTCTCACTATGCAGTCCTGGCTGGCCTGGAACTTGCTTTGTAGACCAGGCTAGTCTTGACTCAGAGATATACCTGCCTTTACCTCCCAAGTACTGAGATTAAAAGTATGTGGCACCATGCCCAGCTGTAAATGGGCAAAATTCATTCATTGTATATCATTAGCAATAGATACATTCCCTGAGATCATTTATTTCATCCAAAAGCAAGCAAACTGTTTTGGTCTAGTTAGTCCTATATGAAGAGAATTCAATTTCACTTGTCATCCTTTTATACTATTGAAAACAGCCCCAGGTAACTTCCCTTTGCCCTTAATCATTGATACACTATGAGGTTGAGACCATGCAAGAGACTGAAGAACCCAGGTTAGAAATTGGAAGGAGAAGTTTTTCCTAAAATTAACTGCCAGCACCCCACTATGACTTAGCAAGAGGCCTTCCTCAAGTTTCACATGAACTAGAGCAAAAGGAAGAAAAAGCCCTGTTCCTTACTTCACTGAAATACCTGATGTTGTGGATCATATTACTGTGTTAACTGTTCATCTATTTGTGTTTTATCATTTATCCCAGGAAAGTACAGATAGCATACTCTCCATTGTCAAACAAAGAACAGCATCTTTTGGGGATCGTCCTGCAAGACCAACTCTTTTAGAACAAGTGTTAAATCAGAAAAGACTGGTATGTGTTTTCTTGTAAAGTAGTTTCAAAGTTGATACTGAAAATTGTTTTTAGCGGAATTATTTTTCAGTATTTAACATTTAAAAAATTGTTCATTACTAATTCAGAATTGAATTGTGCCTTGTTGCTGGTTCATAGTAGATAGAGTTTTATATAATACCTGGGTAAGATAAGAGTTTAAAACTCTTTTTTTTTTTTTTTNGCGGTTAAGAGCACCAACTGCTCTTGCAGAGGACCTGGGTTCGATTCCCAGCACCCACATGGCGGCTGAGAACCATCTTTAACTCCAGTTCCAGGGGAATCTGATGCCCTTTTCTGACCTCCGCAGCATTGCACGACACGGGTGCACCAACCTACATGCAGACAGAACACTCATACACATAAAAAATAATAAATAAATTAAAAAAAGAGAGAAATGCCGCTGGGAACTGACGGAGCAGGTGTGGTTGCTTGTCCACCATCCCAGCCGTTGGGAGGCTGAGGCAGGAAGATCTGGAGTCTGAAGGCAGCCTGAGTTGCGTAATGACAAGGCTCTGTGCTTGATCCGAACACTGTATATAAATGAAAGCACATTAGCAAGAAAAACAACATTTTCATTCAGAATATAGGAGACTTAACCAAAACTGTGCCCCCAGGAGGAAGTTAGAATTTGGGATTTGGATACCATTTTAAACATTTGTTTTACATTTATTTATCTATTTATATGTGTGAGTACATGGAGACGTGTAACGGAGGACCAAGGGCAACCCATAGGAGTCAGCTCTCTCCTTCAACCATGTGGGTCCTGGGGATTGAACTCATGTCATCAGGCTTGGCAGCAAGCTCCTTTACCACATAAGCTATCTTGCCAGCCCTACTCCCTCTTTTTGGTAACAGGTTTTCAGTATCCATTTTATATTATTGGTTCCCTTCTGTTCAGATGGGCCTACTTCTGGTGCTCAGAGGCCCCAGGCAGCCGGCCCCTTGCTGCATTCCAGACAGTGCAGGCCCACAAGACCCAGCACTAAGGTTGTTTGGTTTGTTGTTTGGTTTGTTGTTTTGTTGGGTACGATGCTGCAAACTTCCCTCACTCTGTACTGAGTTTCAAAAGCAGGGAGCTCCCAAAACCAGGTTGTCACATGGGAGGGAGTGCCAGTGACTCGAGGGACAGCTTGAAAATATGTGTATGAGTGTTTTCCCTGCACGTACGTAAGTGCACCCATGTCATACAATGCCTGTGGAGGCCAGAAAAAGGGGTTGGATCCCCTGGAATTGGAGTTGTGGATGGTTGTTAGCTACCATGTAGGGGCTGGGAACCTAGACTGGATCCTCTGCAAGAACAGCCAGTGCTCTTCATCACTGAAACATCTCAGAGGATAACTGCAAAACAAAACAAGACATTTTATTTACCTTTTTTTGGTCTTTTTTTGAGACAGGGTCTCCCTTTAGTCCCAGCTGGCCTGGAGCTCGCTATGTAGACAAGATGGCCTTGAACTCAGAGATCTGCCTGCCTCTGCCTCCCTTGCTGGTATTAAAGGCGTGCACCACCACACCCAAATGACATTTTATTTACTTTTGTGGGAAGAGACAAATACTTGTGCCACAGTATACATATGGAGGTCAGAGGACAACTTGGAGTTGGTTCTTGTTCTAATTTGCTTTCAATTGGGGTGACAAAACACTCTGAACAACACCAACTTGGGGAACAGAGGGTTTATTCGGCTCTGGTCTCCTGGGTCACAGTTCATCACTCAGGGAGCCCAAGGCAGGAACTCAGGGCAGGAACCTGGAAGCAGGAGCTGAAGCACAGGCCACGGAGGAATGCTGCTTACTGGCTTGCTCCCCTGGTCCACGCGCACCTGCTTTATTTATTTATTTATTTATTTATTTATTTAGTATTTTTTGAGACAGGGTTTCCCCGTAGCCCCAGCTAGCCTGGAACTCTCTAGGTAGACTTGAACTCACAGAGATCCTCCTGCCTCTGCCTCCTGAGTGCCAGGATTAAAGGCCTGAGCCACCACACCATGGCCTCATCTGCTTTTTTATTTTTATTTATTTGTTTTTGTGTGTGTGTGTGTGTTTTCGAGACAGGGTCTCCTGTAGCCCCAGCTGTCCTGGAACTCACTCTGTAGACCAGGCTGGCCTTGAACTCACAAAGATCCGCCTGCCTCTGCCTCCCAAGTGCTAGGATTAAAGGCGTGGGCCACCACTCC
>VZQC01004735.1:292316-302420 GCA_009823505.1 Rhizomys pruinosus | reverse complement strand
TGTTTACCTTGTCTTTGGTGCAGTATATAATGTGACTACAGGACATGTCTTGGCCCTAGGATCCTGGACTTTTGAGGCTGGTTCCTGTCCTACCAGGAGGCCTCTGCCCTGACTCAGAAATCCATAGCTATAAGGCTTAGACACAATTTGAAATTTGACATCTGCCATGCAAGCTTTAATAATTAAGCAGAGATTTGGCCCATACTTTATTCCCAGTCTCTGTTAATGCATTAACCATCATAGGCAGAACTCTGGTCTTTAGGCGTCATTTCTAGAAAGCTGTCCAAATCTTTCTCTGATAAGTGTTACATTGCTGGAGGATCCAGATGGTTGCTGATTTAAGTCGATTGCTAAACAAGAAGGAAAAAAAAGTTTAGTTTATGTACATCTGAGACAAAGAAATTTTAATTTAGGAAGCAGGTTTCTCTGGCTTAAATTATTGCAAACATTTTGATGGATATGATGAAATCAGTACATCTTGAAATCACCCAAGACAGACAGTTTTGCAGGACATATGGCTAATGTGCAGCATTAACAGCTTCCCAGTTCTCTTTGGCAGTAATCTCATACTTCCAGAATCCTTACTTGGGAAAATTTTTCATGCATGGTATGGGCCATTAGCCAGGATCTGGATGGAGGAGGCAAGGGGCCATGTGGTGTCTGCTCAGTCGCTTCTCTAGCTAAGACAGGGAATGGAGCAGATAATTCCTACAACAGCTTCATAAGGCAGAGGATTATGTGTGGGGACAAGACCACAATCCTTAAGCCAAAGTGCAATATCAATTTTAGTTCATTAATTCACATGAAAATCTCATTCCACAGACTTTAGATTCATGAGAGATATTAGCAATGTCAATCGAGAAATGACAGAATAAAATGTAGATTGATTTAGGTTTTCAAAATTGATTAGCAGTTCAGAGTCATGAGAGCAATCTATGTGGCATTTTCACTCTCCTAGCTACTAAAATTGATTAGCACACTTGAGGACGGTAGACTGAACCTTATGGAAATCACTGCAAATTAAATCATGACATGGCTTGATCACTAAAGTCTGCTAATGATTGGGAAACAAGCTTTCATTGGAACAGCAGACAAACTAGACTTTTCTATTCTTCTTGACTTTGGGCATTGGGATAGTGTAGGGAAAGAGGAGGCCACGTGTGGCTTCTTTTGTGCTAAATTACCAGCTTGTCTGTTTACACTGAAACCTGGCCTTAGGCAGGATTTGCATGTGCATTAGCAAGCCTGTGACACCTTGAGATCAAAGGCACTCAGGAGTTCTTGTGCTCATGATGCTAGTACTCCTGATGTTATGGAACATGAGGCATGGGGTCTGAAACCAGGCCCTGAGAAATGATGTCACTCTGGGTATAGAAACAGAATGCTGTGAATAAAAAGATGAGTCCTTCTTACCATCAGACAGGGACTACTGCCATTATTTGTGCATGCAATATTAGCCCATGAGGCTTGTGTATTAGTGACCAGTGGGTTGGATGGCAGTCAAGCAGACCACCAACCTGGGAAGCTGGTGTGGAGCTGGAAGGAGACCTATCAGGTCACCAGCCGTGATGTGTGTGAGTGCTCCCACAGGAATTAGAGTGTAGAGCACCAATCAGGCAGCAGTCTGGGAATTAGTCTGTAGAGTGCCAATCAGGAAACAGTCTGAAGGATCTGGGAATGCCAATAGGGCATTGCCTGGTGTAGTTGCTAGATGAGACAGGTGGGCAGTGGAAAAGTTGTCAGCCTTTGGCCTCATGGTTTAGGACAGCTGCTGGCAGATGTCTTGCAACTTCCCTTTCCCCTGTAATCCAGTGGATGGAGTTTGAGCATCTACCTCTACATCTACATGTGGCAGAGTGACACTACAGGATAGTGGGGCAGAAATCATTTACTTTTTACTTTTACTATTTTTCATTATTTCAGAAAAAAAGAATGGATGTTGTTTGAGGACATTCGATGTCTGGACTGTTTTTCAGACCAGTGAGTTGAATTTGCATTTACAAGTTTGGAATAAAATTGCCTTTGCTTGGTATGTCAGCTAAGTGGGGCCCTTGCCTTTCTGGGGTAGCATAGAATCTGGGAAATCTGAGGACGCTGAGGAAATTATTTCCCTCTTGGACTGAAGTCTTGGCCTAACAAGAAGCTCATAACCTTTTTGGTGTCAGCAGTTAATATGGTCAGAATTTGGTGCTCAAGGCAGTAAGTTCTCTACCCATGTTTACCCCTTGTCCTGGTGCTTTATTTTTATATCCTTCAGATGAAATGATCAGAGTAAATATGCAACCTATAACCATTTAATACAACAAAATGGGTGAATGCTGCATCTAATTCTGTCAATAATTCAAATCATACTAATAAGAAGCTTAACAGATATCCATCCTTGTGTTTGTGTTTGAGCTTAATCTCAATATTTCCTTGCTTTCAGACTGTAGCTGGATTAACAAGTTAATCATTTTTTAAACATGAGGCATGAGTAGAAATGTTAGAGCATGATGATGTCAAATCATGAAAATCCCTAAGTACAGAGGAACTCACCTCAAAAGACTTCTTAGAGAAATTGACATTTAAAGTGGGACCTTACCAATAAGTGCATGAAAAAGTTCTCAACATCATTACTTATCAATGAAATGTAAATTGAAACCACAGTAGGATAGGGGATGGGTGTCAAAAAAGAGAAAATTTTCAAAAATCTAGTAAGGATACTGTGAAATGGGAATTCTCACACAATGGAAGCAGGGATATAAATTTGTGCAGTGGGTATGGAGATTCCTTCAAACACTAAATTTGAGCTATCACATGACCCAGAAATCCCACTACTGGACATCTACCCAAAAGAAAGGAAATCTCCCAATAAAGAGATGGCTGCTCCGCCTGTCTATTGCAACATGTTCACAAAGGATAAGATATTGAGTCATCTTCGATGTCAATCAGTGATTGGGTGTATAAATATGTAGATGCTGACTTCAGTGCTGTGTATAAAACTCAGGGAGCTCAGAAGGTCACAAGCTTGACAAGGCCCCTCATGTTATATAGGCAGCGAATACTTACTGGAGAAGAGGAGATTTTTTTTAATGAAGTCACCTGCAAGTTCATCAGGGAGTTCCAGTTATGCACCTTACATGAATCATCACCCATGGTGAGGTGGGTTTTTCAGTGACACAGCTGCCTGAGAGTCTGCCATGATTCTGTAAGTAACTCAAATAATCTCATTGGTTGACTAAGTTAGAACTGGGTAGAATAGTTTCTTTGATCTATTGGTGTCCTATCTTGATGAATGTACATGTGTCATGTCTTCCTAGGAAGAGTTACAGAACATGTATACAATAGAATTTTTTCAGCCACAGAACAGATTGGAATCCTGTTATTAGCAGTGGTAGAATACATGGAATTAGTTATCATTCTGCAGAATGAAATAAGTTGATAACAACAACAACAACAGAAAGGACTGCATTGAAGAACTGACTGAAACAGTGAACTTCTGCTCAAAACAGTCAACTTCCACATGTAGAATACTAAGAAAGACTGAGAAAGAGATGAAAAGCATGTTTGGCAGAATGCATGAGCTCTGGTGGGATGGGTGAATGGGGGGAGACACGGGTCTAGATTTGAAAAAAATAAATAAATTAATTAATTAAAAAAAGAAATAAGTTGATACAGAAAGACAATTCCCACATGTTATCACGTGGACATGTGAAGAAAAAGTCCATTTCATAGAAGAATGGAAAGGATTAATGGTGACTAGAGACTGGGATGGGCAGAATGAGGTGAGACAGGAAGAAACTAAGAGTGACTGAGAGACACAGAGGAAGTATTAGTTCTATTTTCCACAGTATAGAAGGCAACTGTTTGTTAAAACAATCTGCAATGTATTTTATCAATCCAAAAGACACACTCTTAATTCAAAGGGAACATTAAATATTTAACTGTGGCATGAAGTATGAGTTACCATGGCCGGGCTATTAAGATTATCCTAAATATAATGTTCTAACATGTTAACAATTTCTTGAAGTTTCATATTAACAGAACAAGAAACTTAGAAATCAGGATATTTTTCAAATGCATTAGGAAAGACATCTGGTGGGTGGGTTACAGGAATGTGGGGAACGTGGAGGTAGGTGCCAGATGTTATCTGATGTTACCAGATGTGCAAGCTGGGAGCCTATTTGTACATTAGGAAACGGTCCATGTAATAGCTACAAAAGTGCTACATCACACACAGAGTGGGCGATGAATGCCTACTTGAGGGCTAAAGTAGCCCAAGGTGTATCTGGCTCTGAACCTCCCATTACAGCTCCCCACTGTCTATGTTCTGTCTCTGTATCTGTCTGAGAACTTTAGTTCACAATTTCAAAATTACAAAAAGTACAAAATTCCCAACACATAATAAGGGTGTCACATTAACTTCTACTGGGGGTGTGTGAGCCTATTCACCCTTGATAGGGTATCCATGACAGATCAAGTAATAATTCCAATAAACCCCAACTTGGTAAGCTAATGAGCTTCTTGGACTACCATGAGCATGGGTGACCCACCAGCAGCCTATCACTGCACATACCTATCGTAGATGATGACTTCATTGAAGCTTTGTGATGGAGTCCCTCCTTCAGTTACATTCCACACATCCTATAGATTCTAGAATCTCCAAAGACTGCTTACAGCTGGTGGGAGGGAGGGATTCAGGAGGGAATAATGGCTGGAATGCCAGGAGAGAGTCCTGTATGTTCTCTTTCCTCTTTCAACTAGGGAGAGTTGAAAGCTCTATTACCTTACATAGATTTATCTGTTGCTACTGAATTCTTCTGTTCAGTTAGTTCCCATCTTCCCAGATGACTACCCCTTCCTTTCCTCCCTTCTACCTTTAATTTTCCCTTAGTGTTTGGAAATAGTTTATAAGTCCCCTCAAGAGCAATGACAGTGTCCTTTAGTATAAAGTCCCATCTGTTCCAACTTCCTTTGTTGGCTTACCAGGGAGCATAGGTTGATGGAAAATGGGGAATAAGGCCTGGCAGCCCTGAGTCCACAGCACAGCCAGCTACTCGGTCCTTTGCAAGCACGACTTCTCCCCTTATACTGTGGACCCTTTGCTCACACATCTCTACCTTTCTTCTTCATTTCCTCTCATCTTCTTCAAGTACCATTGGGATGAATGGCTCAGGCATGGAGACAGCAGGTTGAGCATTTTGATGGCAATGGTCACCACAGCAGTTCCCAGGCAGGCCATCTTGTTATCTGAAGCAATAATCCATAATCCCACCCTTCTCTGGGGCACAGACTGGGTGGGAAGTAGGAGGGATGGAGGGGGTGAGGTGGAAATGAATGGGGGAGAGTGGAGAGTGGGGGGTGATGGTGTATTACTAAGGCTGACTTGATCACCAGCATGTCTCCAAAGCCAGGCAATTTCACATATGATTCTCACCAGGACTCATATATTCTGCATCTGTGCCTCAGGGACATATCCTAGAGGGGATGGAGTTTGGAGTTGGGGTTTCTGATTTGGTTAGCTTGGAAGCCAAGGATGTGGTGGTCTGGTGGGATGGAGCCTGGGTTGAATGTTATCCAACGGTGGATGCCTAGGCGCAGTGCTATAGAACATGGGATGAAGACCAGGTAAGAGCATTGGCTTCCCAGACACTGCAAGTTAAACTGTTAAATTTGGCTTTTGGTGCTCTCAATAACTGAGATAATATGAAGATATTCCAAAAGGCTTAGAGGAATCAATTATAGATAAGACATAAGACAAACTCAGCTGAAATCATTAAGCCTGGAAATGATATATTTCTCAGGCAAATAATAACCTGTCCCCTAGACAATCCCCAGGTAGAAGAAGGAGGAGCTAAAGAGGCAGTGCTTTCCCTGGCTATTGGAAACCAGGCCACTGGAGAAGAACCACCCTTGGTGGTATTCTAAAAAGGGCTTTGTTTGGGCTACAGAGATGGCTCAATGTTTGAGAATGCCCACTGCTCTTGCAGGGGGCCTGAGCTCAATTCCCAGTACCCTCATGGTCGCTAACAACCATCTGTAACTCTAGTTCCAGGGGATCCAATACCTTCTGACCTCTGTAGGCATGGCACGACATGGGCGCACTTCCACACATTTAGGCAATACATTTATACACATAAAATAAGAATAATAAATAAAATATTTTAAAAATGCCTTTGTCCCTTCTACAAAGAGGGTGATCATTGTAAGGGCCAATGCCCCTCCCCAAAAGGAGGATGAGCCTTCAGCTCCAGTGATGGACAACCTCAAATACAGAGGCTTCCCAAGGTTCCATGAGAAAAGCCCCATACAAAAACATTACAGGGATCCACTAAGCGGCTCAGTTGACTCTGGACCTGACAGGTAGAAATGTTGATTTTCTTTCTAGTACTGTGAGTTTATTCTGTCTTTGCCAATAACCCTGGCCCTGTTACTAAATAAACTCACAGTAACCAGTATTGATGTAAAAGTTCAAAATAGCAAAGGAGTTATTGCTGTCATCCTCAGCCTTGAGCGTCTCCTTGTTCCTGGCCCAGTGATAAGGAAAAGCACTGGGAGTCCAGAAACCAAGGCTGACACCTGCTTCCTCCTTAGCTGACTCCTGCTAGGCCTGCCTACGGCAGCTGTGGAAGAGCTGCTAGGTGAGACATAGCTACCTCCTTTCACTAATGTAGTATAAAGCATAGAATGATTTTATGTAAAGTTTTTTATATTCTATTTATTATTTTATGTGTATGAGTGTATTGTCTGCATGCATGTAAGTGCAATGCCTGTGGAGTCAGAAGGAGACATTAGATTCACTTAGCACTAGAGTTACAGAGGATGTTAACTGCCATGTGATGGGACTGCTCAGCTTTCTGCTCCTGCTGCGTCATGCTATGCCTCCCTTATCATGATAGACTGTTATCCTTCTGCAATATAAGCCCAATAAACATTTGCTTCTATATACGATCATGGTAATTTATCACAGCAGCACAGAAAGTACCAAATACACCTTAACTTCCTAAATACAAAGATGTGTCCTATTAATAAATCTATCAAGTTTTAACAGCTCATGTTTGGTTTTCTTCCTTCTTTTTATTTTGACTCTATTAGTATAATTCAATGGCTACAATCTCACATTATTTATCTTTTTTTCCTTAAAATTATTTTGTGTTTTCCAACACTCTCAATATATACCAGCTAGTATTTTTGTTTGCAGTCCAAGGGATCACAACAAGCTACACAGGATGGCTCTCCTGGGACACACATGGCTGTGGCTTTCCTGGCTTTTGCCCTTTCTGACATAATCATGTTCTGCTTGCTGAGATCCTGTGTTTTCAGTCTCTTTTTAAAATTTGTCTCTTATAGGACAATGATTGTTTCAAATAAACTCCTTGTGATGTAGGGATTCCAGCCAGTTCCTGCTACAGCATAAGTGAGTTCCTCTCCCTGACTGATAGAATTGAAAGAGAGCTTATTTTTGGATGTTTGCCAGGGACTAAGCTCCTCTTCAGTATGGAAGAAGTTATAAAGACTGATCATCATCCACCTCTCCCAGAAGACTTCTGGGACCACAGCTCTCAGGGGTAGTTGTGGACAAAGACTGAGATCAAGACAGTATATGAAAGAAGAGGAAAAACTGGAAAACCTCTCCTCACCAAGGCTGACAAGAAACAACAGNTTTTTTTTTTTTTTAAAGATGTCATGTTTTCCTTAAGGAAGTGTTTGAAGGTTCCTCCTTGGCAAGTCCAAACAACCATCAATCTTGCCCTTGTGCTCCTCACTGAGGTCTTTCCCTCCCATGGTCACCTAAATGAGGTCCAGTAAGCATGCTTCTTGTTTTGATTTTCCTGTACTGTCCTCCATGATACAGCCCGGGTAGTCCAACAATGGCAGTCTATACTCTGATGAGGCTGAAATTCCCTTAGTTGCTCAGTCCACAAGCTGGATATCTCAGTAGTCCCCATCTGGCATTGAAGGTTTAGAGGATTCGTGGAGAGACATGAGTCTTCAGTCCATATTGGAGGGTTAAAAAGCTGTGTCTCATATCTTTGAAGAATGGCAAAAGCAGTGGCAGCCACGGAGTAGATGCACTTGCCGGTAAGAATTAAAGACAGACAAAGCTACAGTGCTCTCCCTTTTTTTTTTCTTTCTTTTTGTCTTTTTACTAAGATCTCAAGTTTTATATCTGAAGTACAACTTCTCAGGCCTTACTGATTATTTCAATTTCTGGTTTTACTTTCCTTTTGGATGTTTAGGGTCACACAGTTAGCCCAGATTAACCAAGGTTTTCATTTTCTTAAGGTCAGTTGAGGAGCTGGTCCTCGGGGGTCACTCATTTTTTTTCGGAGGGGGGAACCCCTGGCTCCTTTCAGCTTTTCATTTAACAGTTACATCCACTGGAGGACAAAATCAGGTCTTACTAGACCAGGTTTCCCCTTTTGAAGCATGAGCAGACTTTCTTCTTTATAGACTGGACACTGGCTGAAGTCACATTAGTGGATCTCCAAGACCTCCCTGCACAGGAAGACTGGTGACCCACATTTGCATGACATTTCAAGAGATGCCCCCATGCAAAGTCCCCTAAGACTTAGTTGACCTCTGAGAGCAAGGAACAACGTTATCCTTTTGGTCCCTCAGGCAAATTGGTATGGGCATTAAGTATGGTCATTAAGCACCCAGAGAGACTAAGTTACACCAGCCTGATACATTGCACCTATATTAAAATTGTATCTTCTGAAAACAAACCATATGTTATTTCCATGTCATATTTCTTGATTCACATTTTGCATTTTAATTTTGTATTACTCTAAATTATGCATACATACCCACCATCAAATACCAAAAATCCAAAGTCTGAAAATAACATTCTTGAACCTGTCTAGAGATTCACAATGTAAGAGAACAGTTATTTTCAAATCACGAGGAATATAACATTAAAGTTGCTCAGTTTGCCTTACAACTAGGTACTTGGTACTAGCATCCACAGATGAGGGATACCATTAATCTTTTGTTTTTCTGGGACTGTGTAACTTCACTTAACATAAAATCTTCTAGCTACAGTATTCTGCATTTCTTTCTGCCCCAGTTGCTTTTTTTCATTGTAAAATTGCATAAAATTCAACATTAATAGCTGCACAGTCTCAATTCTACATTAGGTTATCTTGAAATTTCCTCTGCCAAAGAAATTAGTCCATTATATTTCAAATTTGTCACAGGCAAGACCGTAAGCTGTGGGCAGAGTGTCGTCAGATGCTTTGCCAAAATGTGTCAGTTGCTGCTTAAGTCCTTAGTTCCCTCTGGAACTACTTTGTCCTCAGTACTACTTTCCTGCAGTCTACTTCTATTATGGCCCATTGAAGTTCTGCTTATAGGAATCAACCACTTTTCTGGATGAAACTTCCAGTGTGTTCCACATTCATCAAAAATGTGGTCAGGTTCTTCAAAGCAACACCTCATGATCCTGGTACTAACTGCCATATTAGCTATTTTTCTGTTGTTCTGATAAACCACTAAGACCAAAGCAACTTATAAAAGGAAGAGTTCATTTGAGCTTATGGTTCCATATTCTAGAGGGATTAGAGTTCTTCATGACAGGGGGGAATGGTGAGGTGGTCAGAGCAGGAACAGAATGCTAAGCCCTCACATCTTCAAGCAGGCACTGGAAGCAGAGAATGACTGGAATTTGGCAAGGCTTAAGACTCTCAAACCCAGTTACATGTTTCCTCAGGCATGGCCACACTTCCTAAAGCCTCCCAAAACAGCACCAGGAACTGGGGTCAAATACCTGGAGCTTATGGGGGACATTCTCATTCATTTACCACAGACCTCAAGGTTATCCTCTTACATTCTCTCTTCTCTCTCTCTCTCTCTCTCTCTCTCTCTCTCTCTCTCTCTCTCTCTCTCTCTCTTCCTCCTCCTCCTCCTCCTCTTCCTCCTCCTCCTCCTCTTCACTGTTAGGCTTTTTCTATGGATTCCAACCTCTTGAAGCCCAGCAGGGGCTCTCTGACAAGATCTAATTTGCATTCCCTTTCCTTTCTAGCTCCACAGCTGTAACAAATGGCAAGTGATCACCCTTGTAGCATCCTTTCCTTTATCCAGTTTCTTTCTTTTTTTTTTTTTTTTTTTTTTTTTTTTTTTTTT
>VZQC01004735.1:137993-285204 GCA_009823505.1 Rhizomys pruinosus | reverse complement strand
TTTATTGATGCTTTGTGTATTTCATACATCATTTTCCAGTTCAGTTCAGGCATATATCCCCTTCCCTTCCCCCCACCCCACCCCTACCCATCCCAGATCATGCATTCTGCCGTAACTTTTCTGCATCTTTCTGTTTTTGTTTTGTTTTGATTTCATTTTTTTTTAACAATAAGTGATAATTTGTGAGTACAAGCATCCTTCATGTAAAACCAATTTGGAACAGTTGTGCCCAAACCCACACAACTCATGGGTCCCACCATACAGCAGGGGGGGCTTGTATGTTCAATCAAGTTGATCAAATGAGTGTCCAGTCTATATTGCTGTAGTTTCACCATTCACCCCAATCGCAGCCCTTACATTCTACCACGCCCCCTCTTCATGTGTGTCTATACCAAAGTAACCTACCATAACAATTAGTAATGTTTAAATACCTATATATCTATTTGCGAGTGCTTCATTAGTAGGATCAAAAGGCTATATATTACACTGTTTAAATACCTATATATCTAACTGCATGTGCTTCATTAGTAGAATTGAAAGGTTATGCCTGGGAAAGCTGGCAGCTCATGAAAGAAAACAGCCAGAATTGACTAGCGACCAAGACAACAGCTCCAATTCTGTTTCCTAATCCATTCTCCCAGTATCTTGTTTGATTGAGGAGTTTATATCATTAATATTTAAGGTTATAATTGAGAGATGTGTGTTGCTTCATTTCACCTTATTTTCAATTTGCATTTTTCGTCTACTTTGGTACTGACAGAGTTATGATTTTATTAATTTCTCTTTCTAGGTGCTTAAGGATAGTTGCTATTTCTCTCTCTCCTTTGAATTGCTTCCAGTATGCTCTGAAGGGTTGGTTTTCTGGACATATATTCTTTCATCTTGTTTATGTCGTGAAAGATTTTTCTTTCTCCTTCAACTATAATTAACATTTTCGCTGTAGTAAGGTGTAGTAACCTGAGTTGGCATTTATAGTCATTTAGCACTGAGAATACTTTGGTCCACGTTCTTCTTGCTTTTATAGTTTGCACTGAAAAGTCAGCTGTAATTCTGATGGGTTTCCACTCATATGAAATTTGATGTTTTTCTCTTTTGGCTTCCAGTATTTTGTCTTTGTTTTGGGCATCTAGCATTTTAACTGTGATACGATGTGGGGAGTTTCTTTTCTGATCTTGTCTATTTAGTGTTCTATGTGCTTCTTGTATTTGTATGTGTTTGTCTTTTTTCAGTTTGGGGAAATTTTCTATTATTCTCTGGAAGATCTGATCAATACCATTCTCTTGGGATTCTTCTCCTTCCTCTATCCCTATGATGTGGAGGTTTGGTCTTTACATAGTGTCCCAGTTGTTACACTCTTGTAGTTTTTAAAAATTTTCATAATCTTTAGTTGAGTATTGTAGTTTTTCTGTGTTATCTTCCAGGTCTGATATTATTTTCTCTGCTTCCTCCATTCTGCTTCTGAGGCTGTTTCCCATCCTTTCCCTTTTGATTGGATGAGTGTTTGGTTTCCTTTTTTATTTCATCCTCAGATTTCTTTAGTATTTCCACTTCCTTTTGGAGCTTCTCATTCTCTTCCTGTAGCTCCTTGCTTCGATGGTTGGTTTTCTTTTTCAATTCAACATGGGATCTTTTAAGTGTTTCCACTTCCTTCTGGAGTTTGTCATTCTCTCCCTCTATTCCTTTCAGAGTTTGTCCTTCTCTCCCTCTAGTTCTTTCTAGAGTTTGTCATTCTCTCCCTCTAGTTCCTTCCTGAGTTTTTCTTCTCTCCCCTTAGTTCTCTGATTTGTTCTTTATATACTTTGATTTCTTTGAATATTTCTACAATTATTCTTCTAAGATCTGTGTCCTGGGTTACCTCCAGGGAGATCTCATTGTTGAAATCTTCTATAGGGTTGGTAGAGTTTGGTGTGGAATTATTATGTGTTTTTCCCATGTTGTTCTTTCGTTGTGTTTTTGACATGTGGGCTTGTTTTGTTGTTTGCATTCTCGAGCAAATCTCAATTTTTTTTTACTGTGTTGAAAGCTTGCTTTGCTTGTTTCCTTCAAACACCTTCTTTGTTTTCTACTTGTTTATGGAGGGTTGGCTGGTCTAGGTTTCAGGCTGTCACTTTTGGTTAAATATTGGACAGTCTAGCTCACTCTTCCCTTTCTGTTCTGAAAGTTCTCCAAAAACTAGGTGGATAACAATAAGCTCCGTATCCTGCCGAACACTGTGCTCACTCTGCTTCCTGCCAGCCAGTTCCTCTACTAGGTTGGTTTTTCATGACTGGAGTTGTGTCAGGTTCATTGTTTCTTTTATTGCATTGCACCCTGGGAATCACTACTGTGGTCCCACTGGGACACTTGCTCCACAACTGGAGTGGTGGGGGGTGGAGGAATGTTGCTCCCTTGGCCTGCGCTCAGGTATCCTGTGTCCCTCTGCTCAGCCTGACTGGGTAACTCCAACCATGCTGCTACACACGCCTGGTAATTAATCTGCCCAGCTGAAGCGCCTGGCCTCTATGCTTGTGCCCACAGCTTGAGCCCACCTGTGCTGCCTCATATAGTCTTTTTTAGTGTCTAAAGTTTATAGTTGCAACAAAATACTGAACATATCCATTGAAAGTTATTAACTAATTAGGCAAATTTACTTCAGAATGAGAAAACAAATAATGGTTCATTTCATGTCATTCATTTTATATTAATCTAGCTTTCAAAAGTCTTCATGTGTGAGAAGTTTCTGTGTGTGTGTGTGTGTTTGTGTGCATGTTCATGCCTGTGAGTGTGCACATGTAAGCTATGGCATCAATGTGGAGGTCAGAGGACAAACAAACAAGGTCAGTCCTTGCCTTCCTCCTTATCTGATACAACATCTCTTGTTTGTCACTGTGTCTACCAGGCCAGCTCTTCTAGGAGCTTCTGGGTTCTACCTCTTCTATCTCCTGTCCTACAGGAGGAGTTCTGGGATTACAAATGTGTGCTCTGGCATCTGGCTTCATGACGTGCTGAAGATTCAGTTACAGGTCCTTGTGTTTGACAGCGAGAACTTTACCCATTGAGCCATCTCTCCAACCCTGATGCAGCTTTTACAGTCAATTATGCAGTTAAAATATGTACCTCAGTATTCAATAAGCTCAAGGCCCAGGGTTCAGTCACTAGTGTGGTGTGGAGATGGGGTGAGAGAAAATAAGCTATTGATGGGCTGGAGGCTGAGCTTCAGCAAGCACAGTGCTCTTGGTGCCTCCACAGAAAACATGCTATTGATGGGCTGGAGGCTGAGCTTCAGCAAGCACATTGCTCCTGGTGCCTCCACAGAAAACAAGCTATTGATGGGCTGGAGGCTGAGCTTCAGCAAGCACAGTGCTCCTGGTGCCTCCACAGAAAACAAGCTATTGATGAGTTAGAGGCTGAGCTTCAGCAAGCACAGTGCTCCCGGTGCCTCCACAGAAAACAAGCTATTGATGGGCTGGAGGCTGAGCTTCAGCAAGCACAGTGCTCCCGGTTCCTCCACAGAAAATAATCTAATTTTGCAAAATGTTTCATAATTTGGAGAATGTTGGCTGAAATGTACAGAAGAGAACTATGCTTTCTTCCTTAGGATTCCTAAGTCCACAATTACCTGAAAAATGTTTCAATAAAACAAATTTAAACACACATGCAAAAAGCCCCACTTACATGGGGGGGAGGACATGATCAAAAAACTCTCAAAGAATCAAAGTATTTTAAAATATCTACCTCTTACACACAAAACTGTATTTTATTTATTTTATTTATTTATTTTTTTGAGACAGGTTCTCCCTGTAGCTCCAGCTGTCCTGGAACTCACTCTGTAGACCAGGCTGGCCTTGAACTCACAAAAATCCGCCTGCCTCTGCCTCCCAAGTGCTAGGATTAAAGGTGTGCGCCACCACGCCTGGCACAAAACTGTATTTTAAAACATACAAATA
The DNA here is from genome assembly GCA_009823505.1 of Rhizomys pruinosus. NCBI lineage: Eukaryota > Metazoa > Chordata > Mammalia > Rodentia > Spalacidae > Rhizomys > Rhizomys pruinosus. The sequence goes on along the minus strand of VZQC01004735.1, from coordinate 281,278 downwards.
AACATCAGATGGACCTTGCCTTTACTTGCACTATGATCATTTACTCCGAATTATCCAGGCTATGAAATTCCTTTCTGTGCCAGAATTCAAGATAAAATTCAAGATAGAGCATCAATGTTTAGAGCACTAGATTTCATATTAAAAAAGTATGAATAAGGGGCTGGAGAGATGGCCTAGCGGTTAAGAGCGCTGACCGCTCTTACAGAGGACCCGGGTTCGATCCCCAGCACCCACATGGCGGCTGAGAGCCGTCTGAAACTCCAGTTCCAGGGGAATCCGAGACCCTCTTCTGACCTCCGCGGCATTGCACGACACGGGTGCACAAACCTGCATGCAGACAGTACATTGATACACATACAGAAATAAATAAATGCCGGGCATGGTGGCGCCCGCCTTTGGTCCTAGCACTTGGGAGGCAGAGGCACGCAGATCTCTGTGAGTTCGAGGCCAGCCTGGTCTACAGGGTGAGTTCCAGGACAGCCAGGGCTNAAGGGCATTCTTAAGTGTAGCTATCAGAAACTTCACATATCTTTAAGTGAAACTGGAAAGGAAAGGATAAGGTGGTGAAGATACCTGCATCCTGGTACCCTCAATGATATGAACACAGCGTGCATTCTGACACAGGGCATGTGGATTGAAACTTGATTAATTTCAGAATTCAACTGTATTAAATGTTTGCTATCTAATTTATTTTCTCTTTGCTAAAATCAACATAAGATCCTTAGGTTAAAAACATGGTACTGTGGCTGGCCAGATGGCTTAGTGGTTAAGAGTACTGGCTGTTCTTGCAGGATCCAGGTTTGGGTCTCAGCACCCACATGCCAGCTAATACCTATCTGTAACTCAGTTCTAGGGGATCCAATGCCCTTTTGGCCTCTTCAGAAATTTCATGCATGCAGTACATTTACATAAATTTAGTAATGAACACTAATAAAAATAAAACACATAAAAATAAAAATAAATCTGAATAAAAGATGGTATTGTTAGGATTTTGAGCCTCTGCTGGGAGGTTCAGCATGCTATTTCTGTGATGCAAGAAAAACCCTTGACATTTTATGCTCAAGTGGTAACCATGAGAGCCACAGAGCAGTGGCCAAGAAAGTGTAAGCCCACAAACCATTCTGCATCACGCTGATGAGGTTCTACTCTGGGATTCAAACCTGAACATTGGGAGATCATTTTATGTCTCATTGGCAAAAAGCACAAAGGATCTCCCAGACCACTGAGGGAAGCACACATGATGCTGAACAGCATTTCCTAGAAATCTATATCGGTAAATAACACTTTTTAGGAAATCAAGCCAGGTTGGGGACCTGGCAGAATGGGAGATACATGAAATATAGATAGCTACAGGTTAGCAATTTGAAATCTTCAACCTTCTGACAGCTTAAGATCTCAAAGGAATTCCACTGTGCCTGCACCCCCATACCCTTTGCCAAATCAGACAGTGTCCCAAATACTTCCTTGTGCAAATCAGAATCAAACTTAACAATCAGCTCCTTTTCCTTCTCCTCTCCCTTCTCTTCTTGCTCTTACTCTGTATCCTTCTCCTTCTCCTTTTCCTCCTCTTCTTCCTTTTCCTGTTGTCTCTTCATCCACTTCCTCCTCCTTCTCTTCCTCCTCCTCTTACTTTGTCTGCTGTTACTTAGTTCATACATTCATCAGATACTATGACTTCACTACACTTGAAGATAAAGTCTAGACATGTGACATCATTAGGTTTGCTTTTACAGAGAAATGAGAGGTTAAGTTAGTGCCCAACGTAGTTATTAAATAGTGAAAGTAAAATTTATATCCAATGTATAATCCTAACCACAATTTCATGTCTTATGTTTTCTATTTTTTTAAACTTTTCTTGTGTTCCTAGAGATAAAACTCTGGACCTTGCAGTGTTAGGGAGTTACCATACAACTAATCTATATACCCAGATCCTACAGTTTCATTTCTTAAAAACGGTTAAAATTGAGAAAATTTATCACTTAGCATAATCTGTGCTCCTGTGTAGACCACTTCTTTCTCCTTTCCTGTGCTGAAACTACCCGGCCTCCTCTGGATCTGACACCTAGTTCTCATGACAGGGTCAGGTCAGTCAGTGTGTCACAGCTGTGGAGATAGTCTTCCCTGGGTAACATGAGAATCCAATTTTCCATGGTATCTGTCTCTCCTATATGCTGGGGACTTCTTTGAGCCAGCAGCTGTTCTTGATTTGTCTCTGTACAGAGCAGCAACTGGGTCCATCTGTCAAATTTGAACACCTGATAAAAGTCAGCCTGATCAACTATGCAAAGGCAGTGTATTTTCAGATTGGTACAGTTAATGTTTCTGGCGCAATAACTTAAAATAAATGTAGACACCTTTCTTTGTACAGAGTTCTACATTGTATAGTTAAATGAAACATGAAAAAGTAATTCAGTCTGTGCTGAACATGGATTGGCAGTTTTGTCATTACTGCCTAATTGACATATCTTAACTCCTATTCACATAGCATTTACACTGTATATAATACACATAAGCTTTAGTAACCCAACACGGGGTATACAACTAAGGAAAATTCAGTTTTGAAATAAAAACATTTCCACACTACAAATAAAGGAATGTGAATATATTCAACATAAATGAGAGGTCTGAAGGAATAAGTATGTTTAACCTATTTTAAACATTGCACAATGAATATATGTATAAAATGACCAGAAGTTATTCCACAAATATCCAAGAAGACATGCTAGTATTACATCACTTTGCATAGGGACTTGGTATTGATATGGGCCTTAGCAAAGTTTCCTGTCCAAATGAAGGGGGCTACTGTGTTTTGTTTGTTTTCTAAGTGTGCTCTGTAATGGGTAGTGCCTGCACCTGGCTCAGCTGCTCCTAGGGGTAATTGTAAAATGTTCAGGAATTATAAAAACAGTACAAAACACAGGAAATATTAAAAATTAACTTACACTCAAGTCTATACAGCCAACTGATTTTAAGCAAGGGTGGTAAGAGCATACACTGCATAAAGGATAGACTGTTTTTCCAGCAAGTAGTGCTGGGAAAACTGGGTGATCATGAGCTGAAGAATGAAACTAGACATCAGTTAAAAACTGACTTGAAAATAGATTAAGAACTTAAATGTGACTTCTAAAACTATGGAACCGCTAGAAGAAAATGCAGCAAATGCTTAAGGATATTAGAATGGGCAAAGTGTATTTTGGACAAATTCCCAAAAATATGGGAAACAAAACAAGGCATACATCTAAGTGAAATGAAATCAGTGTTTTGAAGAAACATCTGAGCTCCTGTGTTTATTGCAGCGCTAATCACATCACCAAGAAATGGGAACAATCTAAGTATCCATCCATGGATGAATGGATAAAGAATATGTGGTACCTATGGATGGTGGAATATCATTCGGCCATAGAGCAGATGGAAATCCTGCCATTTGTGACACTTGGATGGAAACGGAGACCATTATGTATAAGTGAAAGAGGCTAGACTCAGAATGACAAATAACTAACATGTGAGCACTTGTTGACTAAACATAGTTGACCTCAAGGAAGTTGAGAGTACAATGGTGGTTGCCAGGGCTGAACCAAGTAGGCAGAGAGTGGGGAAGGGTTAACCAACGTGTACTAGGTTATAGGTCGGTGTCAATTCTACTGTATTCTACACAGTAAGATACCTTTACTGTATATTTTAAAACTCCAAATTAATTAATATGACTTTTTAAAATAAAGAATTAAAAGAATGAGGGAATAGGTATGCTTAACATAGCTTAAACATGGTGCAGATCTAAGCATTTCTAAGAAGCAAGGCAGCCTTTTCCAGGAACAAAGTGGTAGCTGCTGACTGCCTGGCCTACGAAATGTGTGAATGAAAGGGGACAAGAAATTTGACGATGCATTGCTGCAATGATTTAAAGGGGGAAGGAGACAAAGGCAGCTGGAGGAGTCCGACCTTTGAGCGAGGCTGTGTAGTTGCCTCCTGCTGTTCTTTCCTCCTCGTCACTAGACTCCAGCTCCAGAGGGACCTGAGAGTGCTGTGGGAGAAGTCCTCCAGCCCAGGTGACTTCAGAGGTGGATTAAGTGCTTAAACTTTGGCTGCAGTATGCCCAGGCTTGCCTGAGAGCCTGAGGTTTGGCCCAGTGGTCTCTGAGGTCAATGTGGGTGTGGCCTTTTAACCTTTAAGTTCCAGCAGTCACTGCAGGGCTGGCCGTCTGTACTGTTGTGATCTAAGCGGTTACTTCAGACCTATGGTATAACCAACAGGCTCTGAATATTACATAGACCTTAGTGGATTTGACATATGATGTTCTGCCCTTGGTGGGGTCACAGAATCCAAGGCGGCTATGAGGTTCTAATCATATCTGGTTGCCTTGGGATTTGGTGTACATCCCCACTCTTAGTCCTATTGGGGCAGAGCCAAAACAGAACCATTTTAGTGATTCTATTTGACTTTCAACACCAAGCTTCACTAGCCCCTGTGGCTGGGAGTCACTGATGACAAAGCATCCAAATATTCTTGGAAGAAAGGGAAGTTAAAACTAAAAGACAAACCGGCATCAACAAATGTTCAAAACATCACAAAGAAACACAGAGTGTGATACAACCACCATATGACTGATTTCCTTTTAAGGGAATCCACTACAGAGATAGATGGAAGGTCTGAGGAAGAATTCAAGGTCTTTTTTTTTTTTAATTATTTATTATTATTTTTTAAAGCTTTTTAAAATTTTTATTTATTGTTTTATGTGTATGATTGTACTGTCTGCATGTAGGTTGGTGCACCCATGTCACACAATGCCTTGGAGGTCAGAAGAGGGCATTGGATTCCCCTGGAACTGGAGTTAAAGATGGTTCTTAGCTGCCATGTGGGTGCTGGGAAATTAACCTGGGTCCTCTGCAAGACCAGTCATCACTCTTAACCACTGAGCCATCTCTCCAGCCCCCATCTTGGTTTTTAGAGAATTGATAATCATACATAAGATTCAACCAAACTGACACACAAATTAAGGATATCTGAAAGGCATAACAGGAATGTAGTTCCTGAAACTTCAATCAGACAGTCTCCTGCGTTACTAAAACAGTCAGTAAATTGGAGGTTACAGTCTAAAATCTTCTGCAAGAAAATTTAAACATTGAAATAAAACCAAACAGAAATATTTGAAATGAAGGCGATGTTTAATCAAAGAAAAAATGCAAAAGATGCCACCATTAACAGACAAGACTACCCAGAAGAATTGGTTTGGGGGATCGAGGACAGACTCAAGACAATATTACAAACACACTTATTCAAGGGAAAAATTAAGGAACTTGAAGGAAATTTCCAAGAAGTCTGGGATACATGCAAAAAGGCTAAACATGAGAATCCACCATGTAGAAGAAAGAGCAGAATAAAAACCAAATGAAATAGACACACTAAAGAAATTTTAACAGAAATATCCTAAACTTAGGGAAAGAACACATCCAAATATGAGAAATATGTAATCCTGAATAGACATGACCAGAGAAGAAGCTTACCATGACACAGCATAGTTAAGATGTAAAAAATAATTCTAAAAGCAGCCCCAGAAAAATGTCAAGTGGTTCACAACTGTAAAAAGAATTATCTCATACTTCTCATTGGAATCCATAAAAGGCAGGAGAACAGTGGAACAAATATATACAAAACTGAAATAAATAATTTGCGAACAAGGAATGCTATAGCCCTATAAAAGTTATCTTTCTTTTTTAATATATTTTTTAATATATATACATCATCATATATAATATATATATATATATAACAAGAGTATCAATCTAGCCCTGTTCCCACCCCCCCTATGTCTCCATCCCACACAGAGCTGCATGTTTCTGCCAACATGCTTTTCATCTCTTTCACAGTCTTTCTCAAAATTCATCACATGTGGGACAGTTGACGTGTTTTGAGCAGAAGTTTCATTCAGTCAGTTTTTTGATGCAGTCCTTTCTGGTTGTTATTTGGGTTTGTTGTTTATAATATGCATCACTTGCATGACTCCCAATACTTGGACACAAGCTCAAGAGGCCATGACCCAAGCAATATTACAACGTAGGTAATTGGGTACGACATCCACTGATAAGGGATACCATTCGTCTTTGTTTGTTCTGGGAACTTGTTCCTTCACTCAGCATGATGTCTTCTAGCTTCCACGCCATTTTCTGACAAAGCTCATGATGTCATAGTACACTCCATTGGTGTAATTGTACCACATTTTTCTTCTACCAAAAGGTCAGTAGTAGGGCACTTGGTTTGGTTCCAGCACTTGCTATTGTGAAGAGAGCGAAATAAACATGGCTGGGCATGTATCTCTGGTGATAGACAAGTCTTGTGGTGAATATACCCAGGAGTAGGTATGAATAGGATCAGGTGGTAAGGTCATTCCAAGTCTTCCACAGGTTTCTCCACACTGCTTTCCATAGATGGGCTTGTACAAGCTTTACATTCCCACAGCAGTGTAGGTAGTAAAAAGATCCTTTCGCCAAACCTCTACTAGTCCTTGGTGTATATTTGTGCTTCTTGATCCTAGCCAGTCTTACTGGGACGTACAGATGATATCTAAAGTGTTTTGATTGCATTTCCTTAAATGATTCAGTGATGTTGGACACTTCTTCTTTTTTTAAATTTGTTTTTATTTATTTATTTTTAATGTTGTTTTTTTTTTTATAATTTATTGTTCATGTCGTGGTGCACCCATGTCGTTGGCAATGGCCGCGGAGGTCAGAGTGGTCTCGGATTCCTCTGGCAACTGGAGTTTCTCCTGCGAACTGGAGTCACAGGACGGTTCTCAGCCGCCATGTGGGTTGCTTGGGGAACAAAACCCATACTCTCTGCGAAGAGCGGCGCAACAAGCTTTCAACGCGCTAGGCATCCCTCCGCCCCATGGACACGTCTTAAGATGTTTCTCAGCCATTTTATTCCTCCACTTATGAAGTCTCTGTTCAGCTCTTTGCTCATCTATCTACTGAGTGGTCATTTGTTTTCTTTTCTTCTTTATTTTTGAGTAGTTTAATATATTCTGGAAATCAATGCTTTGTCTGATGTTTCTGTGGTGGAACGTTTCCTTCCTCCCACTCTGTGGAATTTTCTCTTCACTTCTTGATTGTTCTTTGATGGTACAGAAGCTTTTGAGTTTAATGAGCGGTCCCATTTTGTCAATTGTGGACCTTAATTCTTGTGCGCTGCTGTCTGATTTAGGAGTCTTTTCACTATGCCTATGTCTTGTAGTTGCGCCAACTTTTTCTTCTTCACCTTCAGAGTTTGGGGTTTCACGTTGAGGTCTTTATTTATTTAAGTTTTTAGTTTTTTTAAATTTTATTTATCTTTGTATGTATATGAATATAGTGTCTGCATATAAGTCTGTGCACCCGTGTCATGCAATGCCTCGGAGGTCAGAAGAGGGCTTCGGAATTCCCCTGGAACTGGAGTTAAAGACGGTTCTCAGCCGCCATGTTGGTGCTGAGGATGGCGGGTCCTCTGCAAGAGCAGTCGGTGCTCTTAACCACTAGGCCATCTCTCTAGCCCCACATTGAGGTCTTTAATCCATCTAGAGTTGACTTTTGTAAAGTTATCTTTCAAAATTGTGGAAATAAAGATATTCCAAGACACAACAAAGCCAGCACTGCAAAGAATTATTAATGGAATACTTCACAAAGAGGAAAAAGAAAGATAGCCTCCTTCAAGTGAATACATGAAAGAGTACACTCCTTGAAATAAACAATAACAAACTAGACCCAGGAAAGAAGCAACCATATCCAAGCAACTGAACATACCCACAAAACTGAAATGGATAAAGAAGTACCAGTAATTTATCGAAGCACACATACAGGAAATAGCAATCACCTTTCTATAGCAACCTTAAATGTAAATGGTCTCCACTTACCACTGAAAAGACATAGAAGGATGGACTGCATAAGAAAATTAGAACCAACTATATATTGTCTCAAAGAAGCACATGCAACCATCAAAGTCATTTTTAAACAAAACTTCAATATTAAAGAGTGGAAAATAAATTACCAAACGAAAAGTGTTAATGACGAGATCAAATGGATATTACATACTAATAAAGAAAAAATAATCAAGAGTTATAAGAATCTTAAACATTTATATACCTAATATCAGAGTCCCTATGTTTAAAATAAACACTAAAAGATATGAAAGGCTACATATATCCTAGCACGATAATAGTGAGGGATTTCAATAGCCCATTCTTCTGAATTCAATCACACATCAAAAATGTCATCCACGATAATAAAATTTGTTTCATCCAATACATGGAGGGATGATTCTACATATGGAAAGTCCCAAAAGAGGAATAATCTGATAGGAAGGGTTAAACTGAGTGGAGAATGGGAGGACAGCATAGAGGACGGAGTGTGGACAGGAAACTAACACTAAAGGCCTTAGAAAAAGTCATATGGAAACCCGTTGTGGAAGCTTCTTAAAATATGTACACCTACATGCATGAAAGGGGTTTAAAAGAAGCTACCCTATAATAGGTAGACAATGTCTCTACCAGGTCTCACATACTAGCAAATAAAAAGTCCAAAGCCAGCAATGGGACCCTCTTTTCGAGTCATTTGCCAGGGGACTCCCATTTAGGCCCTTAAGAAATACTGAATTATTGCTCTTGGCATTCCCCAAAGTTGATGGCAAGACTCTATTTCTGCAGATACCTGAGTTACAGACCAAACATGGAGAAATCAAGCTGGTACTAATCTCAAAGCTTCGTTTCTACTGCTTAACTTTCATAGTGTTGGATATACACACTATCAGGAGAGAAATGTAATCATCAGCCTTATCCAGATGCAAACCCCAAGAGCTATAATACAGACTGGCCTGGGGAAATAAGCCCACTGGTGCAACAGTGACACGATGATAATTATGGAAGTGACCAATCAGTTTCTGACGGCAGGTCTGCTTCACGAGGTCAAGCCCATTCCTGGCCAAGCCCATAGCTGGCACTGTTATCAGGGCTAAGAACCTGTGTATAGACAGGTCACATGCTATAGGGGGGAGCTTACTATTATCGTGACAAACTGACATAATATTAAACCAAGACCTAGTGATTTATTGCTATATTCATAGATCGGTGCATCATTCAATCTTGTAGCATGTGGGGATTAACAAAGGAACCCACATCTGGCCAGTGTGCAGACAGTGAGAGGCTACAGAGTGCTCATCCCTAAATGAGACAACTTTATCACACCCTTTCTACTGAGGCTTCGGGATCATTGGGAAAAAAAGGCTGAAATATTGTAAGAGCCAGAGATCACAGATGGATTGGACACAACTGGGCACTAGACACGTGAATCCACAATATTTGTGAGAGCACGCACAAGACCTGCAGAAGCCCGGACTAGACAGCAACCCAGCATGGAGTGCTGAGGAAGAGAAGCTGCAACTCAAGTGGAGGGACTATGGGCAACTGATTGCTTTTGAGAATGGAAAACTCAGTTTTCTTTTATGTGTGAGGTGCTGGGTAGGTTGATCGGGATCCAAGAGCATTTGAAGAATACAAATTAGACTTGATGGGCCTTGAAAATAATACAGGGGATGTTCTGAAGCAGGGTAGGGAAGTGTGGATAGATAAAAAAAGGAAATGTGACTGGGAGTCTGAGGATGGTTGGAGCTCCCAGCCATCTCTGCATTGTGGGCAGCTTGGATGTCTGGCCTCTGCGCAGCTCAGGTGCCTCCCAGATGGCAAGGAAAGGCAGTGCTGGGCAAAGGGAGAGAAGAAGGCCACTTTAATAATTTCTCCTGACTGACAGAAATCCTCCTCTGAAAATAATTGCAATATGTCTTCTTTATTTTGTACTGCATTATAAATAAAATTAAATTGAACTTTTAAATATATATCTATATCTATATCTATATCTATATCTATATCTATATCTATATCTATATCTATCTATCTATATCTATATCTATCTATCTATCTATATATCTATCTATCTATATATATCTATATCTATATCTATATCTATATCTATATCTATATCTATATCTATATCTATATATATCTATATATATATATATATATTGATAGATATATATCTATCTATCTATATCTATATCTATCTATCTATCTATATATCTATCTATCTATATCTATATCTATATCTATATCTATATATATATCTATATATATCTATATATATATATTGATAGATATCTATCTATCTATCTATCTATCTATCTATCTATCTATCTATATGTCTTTTCGAGACAGGGTCTCCCTGTAGCCCCAGATATCCTGGAACTCACTCTGTAGACCAGGCTGGCCTTGAACTCACAAAGATCCGCCTGCCTCTGCCTCCCAAGTGCTAGGATTAAAGGCGTGCGCCACCACGCCCGGCTCTAAAAATATATCTTATAGGAGATAGATGGCTCAGTGTTTAAGAGCTGCTCTTGCAAGGACCTGACTTTGCTTCCCAGCACCTACATGGCAGCTAACAAACATTCATAACTCAAGTTTTAGGGGCTCTGTCACCTTTTGGGCCTCTGCGGCCACTGCATGACACAAGTGAACTTACATATATGCAAGGAAAACACTCATACACATAAAATAAAAATTAACCAAAGTACAATGTATAAAATCCTCAAAATATCAATAAAATATTATTTTAAAAGAAGATGATCATATATTATAACCAGGTGGGCTTTTTTCCATAAAGGCAAAGTTTATTCAACAGATGTAAATAAATAATTGTAACTTAAGGGTCAATCCACAGCATCATGTGGATTGATTCCAAAAAGGCTTTTGACTAAAATTCCACATGCCTTCATGATAAAGGTCCTGGAAATGTAAATTCTGAGCATACCTCAGAATAATAAAGGATAGCTACAACAAACCTATAATGAGCACTCTAATAAACAGAGACAAACTGACAGCATTTCCTCTAAAATCAGGAGTGAGCAAGGATACCCACTTTTGCTCTCTTATTTGATTTGGTTATTATAGTCTTCACAATAGCAATTAGACAAAAATAGAAAAGGAAGAAGTCAAACTGTTTGCAGTTGGCATGATTCTGTACTTAAAAGACCTTACAGAATCTATTAGGAATCTTTGAGAACTAATAAATGCAGTAAAGTTGCAGGATACAAATTTATATTAATAAATGGTAGCCTTTTTATAGACCAACAATATACTCTCAGAGAAAAAATATGATAAATATGCCATCTGAAATACTTGCCCCCGACAAATTAAAAACCTGGGTATACACTCAACCAAAGAACAGAAATACTTGTGCAATGAATGAAAACTTCAAGACATTAAAAAAGAAATCAAATGATGGAAAGACCTTCCATACTCCTGGATTGACAGAATTTAATATTTTGAAATGCCTCTATTATCAAAATTAAGGTACAGATTTAATACAAAACTTTAAAAAATTACAACATAATATTTTACGACTGAGAGAAAGTAATCTAAAAATTCATATGGAATAAAAAAGTAAGACTATGGATAGCCAAAAAAATCCTATGGATTAAAAGTGAGCCAGAGTTATCAACAATATCTGACCTCAAGTTATGCCACAGAAATACAGAGATAAAGACAGCCTGACACTGGCATAGAAATAGACAAGTAGACCAGCGGGACAGATTTGAGGGTCCAGAAATAAGCTGACAAATGTCAGCTAACCTAATTCTTGACAAAGGAGACAACAGTATACATTGGAAAAAAATACATATGTTAGTCAATAAATAGTGCTGGGAAAATTGGATATCTACCTGCAGAAGAATAACAGAGTCATATCTGTTGCATTATGAAAAGATAATTCAAAATGCACCAAAGACATCCAATTAAAAATCTGAAACCCTGAAATTTCTGGAAGGAAACAGAGAACACACTTCAGGATATTGGGGTAGACAAAAAGTTTGAATAGAACATCAATACTACAGGAACTAGCCTCAAGTTCCAACAGATGAGACTTTATGAAATTAAAATATATCTGCACAACTAAGGAAACTATCAGCAAAACACACAGACATCCCACAGAATGTGAGAAAATCTTTTACCAACTATACATCAGATAAGGGACCACTATCCTGAATTTACAAAGAACTGAAGAAATTAATTACCAATAACAGGAAGTAAAACTACTGGTCAATGAATTGAATAGACACACTTCAGAAAAGAAATATAGTTAATATCTATTTATAAAAAATTTCAACAACCCTAGCCATCAAAGAAATGCAAAATAAAACTACATTGACATGCCACCTCACCCTAGTCAGCATGATTTTCATCAGGAAATATGATGACAGGTGTTAAAGAGGACACGGAGCAAAAGCAGACCTTACTCATTCTGGTGGAGTGCAAACTAGTACAAATGAATGGAAATCAGTTTGGAGGTTCCTCAAAAACTTTAAAACAATAAATACCATATGACTCAGTGTATATGGGCATATATGGGTATACTATGACATGTAGAAAGGCGAACAAAAAGGGTTATTTTTCTAAAGTCATACTAGAGACTGGAGAGATGGCACAGTAGTCAAGAGCACTGGCTGCTCTTCCAGAGGAGCAGGGTTCAATTCCCAGCACCCATCGTCACTAACGACCATCCATACCTCCAGTTCTAGGGGATATGATTCCCTTTTCTGCTTTCCAAAGATTTACAAGCATGTATTGCATTTACACATATGCAGCCATTATACCCATACACATAAAATAAAAATAAACTTTTATTAAAGGCATACTAGTAAGTGTGTGAGTGTGTATGTGTGTGTGTGTGTGTAGTATAATTTGAATCTTCTTTCACAGATATCATACATTTTCATTGCAAAATAAGTCCTAGAATGTGCAGTGTCCCCATATGATTATATGATGGGCTGTTACCTTACTGGGAAATATGAATTTTATGTTAGGTTTTCCTTCTTTGAAAATATGTGTATACTGTAGTTTTTGTAAGTACTATGAACTTCAGTATAAAAGAAAATATCATGTGGTGTATACATGTAAAATGGCAACACGCTGTCCCATAAATAAGCACAACTTTTGTTTCTATGTATCACTAAATTCAAACAAATACAAAATTAATTTAATGCAAACTTATTATTAAAATATTCTCTTATAATTAATACTAAATGTCTTGGCTTTCTACTTAAAGTTGTGGCTGCTGAAATTATTTACATCTCTTGCATATGTTAGTAGCAAACCTGTTAGCCTGTCTTGGTGTATTTCCCTCAGCTCTGCATTCAGCCACATCATGTAGGTATCATGGCATCTGCAATTCATCTGCATGTCCCTCAGAACTGAACAAAGGTTCATATTGAAGCTGCTGCACAGTGGTAACTGGTGAGCTTATTCTGAAATCAAGTCACCAGTACACAGATTAGGACTTCTCATTTCCAAATCCCTCAATTAACTCAGCATTAACCTAGTATCCCCCCACATGCAGATTGTGACATCTAAAGATTACTTTTTTAATGCATGTTAAAATGTGAGGACACTGAATCTTCTTGAAATGATTAAAAAGTGGGAATCAGACTTTGTAACCAGCTTATCTCAATCAGGTTCTCAAGAACTAAGAAAAGACAGGTTTTTATGAGTTTGCATCAGAACATAAAATGGATGAAGCAGACAGCCTACCAGTTAAATATCCATCCTGAATACTGTTTTGAGATTCAGAAGCTTAAATTTTGCATTTGGTGTCTGAATATAAAATCATGATGAAGCAATAAAAAACCAGGACAACACCCACTGGGATTCTTCCTTCTCTGTTTTTTTCTTCCTCCCTCCTGCCCCTCTCAAATCTGCTTTGTTCTCTCTTTAAAAAAAATCTTTTCTCTGAAGTTTGGAACATTAGGCAGCAAACCAGGTGGGTTTTAAGAGAAGTGATAATCTACTGTCAGATTATTTATTGTAATGCAGTTGTATTGTTTGTGTGGGTTATTTTGAATCAAGTATGGCATGAATCACTCTGTGTTGTAAATGGTTGCTTTTGCATTTAAAGGTAATTATGATCACTATACAAAATAGTGTGGATAAAACATTATATATATATATATATATATATATATATATATATGGTAGAGGTAAAGCAGAATAAAATGATGCTGTTTGTAGAAAAATTGATGCAATTTGAGATCATTATATTAAGTGAAACAAAACATTCAGAAACAGAAACATCACATGTTTTCTTTCATATGTGGATATATATATATATATATATATATACATATATATTCAGAAAGTCACGTATTTATGCTATAAAACAGCAGCTGAAGTAGAAAGAGAAAAGAAAGGTGAATGAGGTAGATATGGCGAGGGTCCACCACATATCCGGATCCAAAGGGCTATGAAACACATCATCATCCACAATGAATATGTGCTGCAGTCAGCGCTCTTATCCGCTGAGCCATTTCTCCAGCCCCATGCCAATAAAACTGTTTTAAACAGTAAAAGTGAACATAAAACAGAAAAGAAAAAGTTAACATAGCCCAGTGAATCCCGTCTTGTGAAAGTTGAGAGATCCCGAAGGCCCTTTAGCTATTATGGGTCATTTATTCTCCTTTTCCTTAATTCTTGCTTCTGACCTATTTTTTCCTCTTCAATAATAATTACATCCTAAAATCTCCTTGCTTGTGACTCAGTGTTGGTTAGTGACTTGAATGGGAATTTTATAAATATAGTTTATTGTCAAAGAAGGGCCATGTGAAATATTTGGTTTGTATCACTGGCTTTCAAATGAAATAAGAATTGAATCATGCTCTCAAAGCTATATTCTCTTAATATCTCTGGATCTTTAAAAATGTTTTATTTTGTATTATATATGTATGTGTGTGTGTGTGTGCATGTGCATGTGCGTGTGCATGAGCTGGTGGCTGCTGTCCATGGATGCCAGAAGAAGGCCTGAAATTCCCTGGAGCTTGAGTCACAGGCAATTGTAAACTTCCTGACATAGGTTCTGAGAAGTGAACATATGTATTCTACAATAGCAGAAAATGCTCTTACCTCTTGGGCATCTTTTCAGACCAAGGCCTAAATATTTTTAACTTAGAGAAGCCATATATCCGTAGGATGCCTTTCTTTCTAGTGGGAGAGTAAAGGAAGTAATAGTAATCAAAATGGTTTTCCATGTCTCCACCTCAGTCTCCATCATACTGCATATCTACCATGCCCTCTATAAAGCTATACATTTGAGAAGCTCACAGGTGCAGTGTTGTACAGACATGTAATTTGAATACAGTTTTGAAGGACATTCTTTGCACATATCCAACATCAGGTTGTGTGTTCAGCTGTGGGAGTCGGGTAGTGCTCTAGAGTGGAGAGGGTGGTGCTGGAGCAGACAGGTTTTCATTTGGCTTTAGTCAAGGCCAAGAAGTGATTAGGATCTTGGCATGCAGGGGAGTGGGCAGGCAACCCTTACATGTGTCTCCCAGGGCCTAGGTAGTTGTAGCTTCAGAGGTCAAGTGCTAAACAGCTTCCGATCTGGTAAGAGAAGTCTTTTTAAAATTCCCTTGATTGTTGAGATATATAGGGAAAGGGTGGTGACTAGTTGAGACTCTTCTGTACAGAGGTTTTAGGGGTGAGCCAGCTGGAATCTCTGGACTAACTACAAATACTTCTATAAATATTGATTTCAGGTCAGAAAATAGAGAGACAGAGAGCCACAACAAGGGCATTAAGACTATTTGCTTTCTTTCAACAAGTCTGTCTACCAACATGAGGAAAACCGCTATATTGGAAATAAAAACACCTGAGATACAGCATTAGTCTGACTTGTGGTTTGGGTTCTGCTGTGTGACCTTCAACAAATCACATATTCTCATTGTGCCCTCATGTCAAATTCTGCAAGGTGGAGATAACAGCTCTATTACCTATGCCAGAAACCTGATGAGAAGTGATGGCAAATTCTTTGTAAAGTGCCCTTAAATCATAAGCTGTTATCAATAGGTTGGCATCCATCACCTAAAGGTATATTACTGGAGGGGGCGTGGAATGAAATTCATTTTCAAGGGTTTGGAGAAATATTGGATTCTTTGAATGATGTCTTCCATGTGACTGTGGATAGGTTATCCTCAGGAGTGTATGAAAACTGCTGAGCAAGTTCAACAGCCACAGAAATACATTTCTCCTGGGGTTGTAGCTCAATGGTAGGGCATGTGCTTTGCCATACAGAGCCCTGGCTTACTCCTTAGCACACACCAGAAACTTTTCACTGAAATTCAGATACTGCCTTCTGTGTAAGGTCCCCATGCCATAGAAAGTGAGGTCTGGATCCTCCCTATGAATAACACAATAGTGAGTACCAAGGGTGTGCAGGCAGGCAAGCCTTAAGAGGCACATATTCCACTTAGATCAAATGCAGCAGGGATCAGAAGCATAGCTGTGCTCTACAGCAGGAAAGAAGGGGGTCAGCTATGGACCAGCCAGAGAACCCTCCAAGGCTTTCTTGCTGAGATTTACTCCTACCTAATTTGTCCCAGACAGAATCTTATGGAAGTGAGCTATTACCCTGCATTTTAAAAGGACATTTTATTATTCCTTTCTTGTGGCAGTGTGAACGATGCAGGAAAAGCTACTTGCTGGGGAAGTGAAAGATGTGCTCTCTCCCAAGCAGTGAATAGTGAAATAGAGATATTTAGCTTAAAAGATATTGAGAGCAATTGAGGGGTGCGGTGTGTAGATATCTGGGTAGCCCTTTGTGTCAGAGCTATGAGTGTTGACAGTCTGGAGGGTCCATATTAGGCCACTTCTGGGTATTTATGGCAAAATGGCACACAGTCTAGAAGAAATGGAAGTTTTCATTTTGGCCAAAGCCTGTATCCACTAAGAATCAATGCTGAAAGTAGTGCAAGCTCTCTGTACTGAGAAGGGCTTCAGAAAATCCATTTCCCATATCTCATTTTTAAACGTAATGCTATTTCCTTGCTTCCATGCTACTGGGATGCTAAGTTTTATAAGGTGCTTATTGGACAACTATTCCAAGAGTCTTCATCGGAGCAACTGCAGGTCAAGACCAGAGTGAATTGAGCCTTTAAATATTCAGCCTTGTTGTCTTCATGATCACTTTCACCAAAATTGACCATGAATTGCTTTGGCCATGAATACTGTGTCCTACCTTGTACTGGAAAGACTACTGCAAACAAACACCTTTAAAACTTCTCAAGAATGACTAGAATAACAGAGCTCAAGGATCTCTTGTGGGTCATCAAAGCCAGAATGAAGGGGAGAAAAGGAGTGCATGGAGATTCCCTACATATGCACAAATGCATACACTGGGGAACACACAAACACATACACACAAACATATACACAAACAAACATATAAAAATTCTTACACTCAGGTGCACTCACCTATTAACCAAAATTCCTAACCCTTAAATTTAACATTACAGAAAAGAAGTGAGAGTATATATGTCACATTTATTCAGTGAGGTACTAAGGATAATTCATCTCTTCAATTATAATATATTAATTTTTAGTGTGCTTTCTATTATTAACAACAGTGTTTTACTGTCTGTGTGTTCCATAGCAAACACCTTAATCATTGTTACACCCTCCTCCCCATCGGCACCCTCCCATACACTTAACCATGGTTACACCCTCCTCCCCATCAGCACCCTCCCATAGACTTAACTATTGTTACACCCTCCTCCCCATCAGCACCCTCCCATAGACTTAACCATTGTTACACCCCCTCCCCATTGGCACCCTCCCATAGACTTAATCATTGTTATACCCCCTCCCCATCAGCACCCTCCCATAGACTTAATCATTGTTACACCCTCCTCTCCATTGGCACCCTCCCATAGACTTTATCATTGTTACACCCTCCTCCCCATCTGCACCCTCCCATAGACTTAATCATTGTTACACCCTCCTCCTCATCAGCACCCTCCCATAGACTTAACCATTGTTATACCCTCCTCCCCATCAGCACCCTCCCATAGACTTAACCATTGTTACACCCTCCTCCCCATCTGCACCCTCCCATAGACTTAATCATTGTTATACCCCTTCTCCATCGGCACTCTCCCATAGACTTAAATCATTGTTATACCCCCTCTCCATCGACACCCTCCTATAGACTTTATCATTGTTACACCCTCCTCCCCATCCACACCCTCCCATAGACTTAATCATTGTTACACCCTCCTCCTCATCAACACCCTCCCATAGACTTAACTATTGTTACACCCCCCTCCCCATCTGCACCCTCCCATAGACTTAATCATTGTTACACCCTCCTCCTCATCAACACACTCCAATAGACTTAACCATTGTTGCACCCCCCTCCCCATCAGCACCCTCCTATAGACTTAATCATTGTTATACTCCCTCCCCATCGGCACCCTCCCATAGACTTAATCATTGTTACACCCTCCTCTCCATCGGCACCCTCCCATAGACTTAATCATTGTTACACCCTCCTCTCCATCGGCACCCTCCCATAGACTTAATCATTGTTACACCCTCCTCCCCATCGGCACCCTCCCATAGACTTTATCATTGTTACACCCTCCTCCCCATCAGCACCCTCCCATAGACTTAACCATTGTTACACCCTCCTCCCCATCTGTACCCTCCCATAGACTTAATCATTGTTATACCCCCTCTCCATCGGCACCCTCCTATAGACTTTATCATTGTTACACCCTCCTCCCCATCCACACCCTCCCATAGACTTAATAATTTTTACACCCTCCTCCCCATCCGCACCCTCCCATAGACTTAATCATTGTTATACCCCCTCTCCATCGGCACCCTCCCATAGACTTTATCATTGTTACACCCTCCTCCCCATCCGCACCCTCCCATAGACTTAACCATTGTTACACCCCCCCATCTGCACTCTCCCACAGACTTAATCATTGTTACACCCTCCTCCCCATTGGCACTCTCCCATAGACTTAACCATTATTTCACCCTCCTCCCTATCAGCACCCTCCCATAGATTTAATCATTGTTATACACCCTCTCCATCAGCACTCTCAGATAGACTCCCACTGGATTCCACACATTCTGTCATTGATATTAAGGCCTATTGAAGCAAATATTCTCCCCAAATGTCCCCTAGTGCAAGTTTGTCTACTGAGGTCTAGTTATTCTATTTATAGTTCCTCCTTTTAAGACGATCAACTGTTTCTCACCCACCAGTAATCAGCTGCCAAATAGTTTTTAGGCTAAGATTGGGTCCTACTCCCCATTTCCACAGTTCTATGCTTCGTTTTTGTCTGCTTGGCTTTTCGTGGTTCTTGTGCATGTTGACACCATTGCTGTAGATTCACAGGAGCAACTTTCCAGGAGCTTGTAAGACTCTATTTCAGTTTGCTCATGCACCCCCTTTCCTGGCTCTGACAGTCTTTCCAGCCCCTCTTTCGCAATGGTCCCTGAGCTCTGGGTAGGCAAAGTTTAATACAGGAGACTTGTCCAAGGACCCACATTCTGCAGACTTTTTTCTCTGCACTTTGGCCATCTGTGTCCTTTTGTGTTCATGGAGCTTTGTATGAGGGAGCTCTGCTTACGAGAGTGAGAGGTGCATTAGTATTCTCTTTACTCCTTGTTCTACTATGTTCCATGAGCCTTAGATGTAGAGTTTCTGTTGTAGATATGTCACCTAAGATTGGGCATTTCACAATCTTGGTGTGACTAGCTGGGGAACTCTGTAAGAGTCACCATCTGTTGCATGAAAACCTTTGATGAGAGGTGACAGGCTTACTTGTCTGTAAAATGATCCATGTTTAGCACATAGTAAGAAATTACATTTGTCTAGGTTTTGTGACATGCTCAGGATTGTCTCTAAGATCTATTACCTCTCCAGACATGTATATTTGGTTAGATTACAGTACCACATGAGTTTCTTCTCACTGAGTGGGCATTAAATCCAATTAGATAACTGCTGATTACCACCAAGTTACAAGTGCCACTACTACCCCAATATATTAGGCCCTAAAGCTGTGGTTGGACTATCCATTGATGTTCTCCTTTAAGATATTGCATAGTGTTCTCCAAAACTATGACAGCTAGCTTTCAGGGATGGGGATTCCAGGTCAGGTTCATCTCCAGATTATCCAAATCCTGAGTCAGCTCCAATGTCTTATTTTCACCAGTATGGACTTAACATTCAGGTTCTAGGAGGCAGTCAAGGGCTGTGGCAATAGCCTATGTAATTTGGGGAGTCACCCCAAAGGGAGGTTTTCTCTTGTCTTACATTGTTTCATGTTATGTAGCCTTTAGCTATACACATGGACTCCTGGAGAGATATTGCTGGTGTAATTTTTCAGTAGATTTTTGAACTAATATGTTTCCCTCTGTTTTTTCATACCAGCTAAGCCTTAATTATCTCTCCTCTCTCCATTTAAACCTCCCACCTCCCTTCCCAGTTAAAGTACCCCCATTTCCCCATTTAACCATTGATAATACCTGTCCACTCTAGTCTTGTTTGTTTTTCATGTTTGAGTCATTGTCTCACTGATTAGTTCCGGGCAGACCTTGAACTAAGGATTCTCCTATATCAGCCTCTGAATGCTAGGATTTCAGGAGTGAGTCTCACACACATCTTTTATTAATTCTCAGATTTGTTCTTTATTCTTCAAGTCATGATTTCTTGGTTTCTTGTGTACACTACAGAAAGGCTGTCAGCTAAGAGGTTTAGCTGCCTATCTTGCTTCACACTTCCTTTGTAAAATTGTTCTTCTTGTGTTTGTCCTTCGGTGACCTTCAAAAAATGCCTTTGATGGAGTGTTGGATGAAGCTCACAGTCAACCTTGCTCCCTCTCTTGGTTCCTCCTTCCTTTTGTTTCAGAACCAATACTGCCTAAATTACAGAAACGGTTGCTCTGAATGACCTTGCAGAAATTAAATTCTAATCATCAAGGGCCACCACATTTTGAACATCATATAGAGGTGCATTGCATGTAGGAAAGATTGCACACACGATAGATTTTTCAAAAATATAGAGTCCCATATAAATAGCGCTCAGATCATGAAGTAGAGCATCTGTAGAGACTACAGAACCTCCCTCCAGCCTCTTCTAGTTACCACTTCCTGCAAGGAGGGCCCACATAATAATAGTCCTAGCTATTATCGCTTATTATATTTCATATATCACTTATTATATCATCTATATATTTTTGTTTGTTTGGGATACTGAGAATCCAGTATCTCTTCTAGTAAGACCCCTACCACTGAGTGTTATTCCTAACTTTCTTTCATTTATTTATATACATTTTACAATGCTGTGGTTGAATCCAGGCTTGTGCAAGCTAGACAAATGTACTTCTAAAATATAGTCCCAGGTTTCTTGTTAACTTTTATTTTAAGAAAGGGTTCTCTAAGCTGTCTTGACTGACTTTGAATTCCCTTGTTGGCCAGATGGCTTTGACCTTGTGATGCTCCTGCCTTCATCTCCTGAGAATCTGATACCACCATTGCCCAAAGTTGCCAATGTATGAATATTCCACAGACTATCTAATTCACTGTTGTTAACGGGTTGTTTTCTACTTTCAGGTTGTAGACAATAGATACACTACAAAAATTCCTGTTAACATCAATCATCTCATGAAAACATGTATACAGGGTTGGGAGCTATTAAACATGAGAGGGAATTACTGTCTCATGGAGTGCACATACTGCTGACAGATTCAGAAAGAGTATAATTCATGCTGTTGTTAACACTGTCAGAGCACTCAGGTTCCACTTGCTGTAGTAGGATCTGAAACGTGCTTCAAAGGATGATACTGAAGTATTGGTTGTCAGCCTGTGACTTTGTGATGAAGGTAGGACCTCTAGAGGGTGGCGTCTAGAGGGAAGAAGTTGGGTCACTTAGGCCAGGGACTTAACAGCAATATTGAAACCATAGATTGGTCCCTCTTTATCTCCCTCCCACCCTTTGGTTCCCCTCCCCCTTCCTCTCTCCCTCCTTCTCCCCTTTACCCTCCCCCTCTCCCTCCACCTCCCTCTTTCTTCCTTTCTCTATTCTTTCTGGCACCATATGGTGATCAGCTTTGCTCTACCATGCCCTCAGTACAGCTCCAAAAGCAACAGAACCAATCAACTGTGGACTAAAACCTCCAAAACTGTGAGACAAAAAGAAACTTTTTTTCTCCTTTAAAATTTATTTTTAATTTTTATTCATTTTTGTTTAGATGGGGTCTTGCTCTACATTCTAGTCAAACATGGAACTATTTTTATTATTGAAATACAAATACAACAAAGATTTCACATAGCTCATTGGATTTTCAAGCATAAAATGAGCATATTTAAGTAACTTTTTCATGTTTCAGCACCAATATTTATGATAATAAAAGTTTTTAGTTTTTAAGGGATGTTGAGACATATGAAATGCATGTAATGATGGAGACAACAGATTCTCATATTGTTGTTATGTACATTCATTATGATTATTTCTAATGATTGCCATCTTGACAGGACCTAGAATCACCTTGGTGACAGTCTCTGAGCATTTCTGTGGGGGATTTCTACATCAGTTTAACTGAGGAAGATAGACCCACCTTAAATATGGGTGATGTCATTCTGTGGATTGGGGTGGAGACTGTAGACATGACCTTGGAGTATGTCTCTTGTCTCAGGCTGTGCTCTCTTAACTTCTTTCTGTCTCTTTGTGGTAAGTAGCCTCTAACGTGTCTGCCTTCATGATGTTCTGACACAGTATGTTGCAAGAGTAAACTGAGCCAATTGACTCAGAAGTGAAGCATCTGAAAACACTCAAAATAAATCTTTCTTCTTTTAAGTTGCTTATATCACTTTTTCTTTTGTTATAATAATGAGAAAAGTATACAGTGAGATGCTTGACTAAGCAGCTAAAGCCCCATGAGCTTGAAGTCCCACACCCTGGCACAGCATGTGAGCTGGTACAGGTTGGATGGCTTCACTACAGGAAGGTACCTTACCCAAGGTTATGTAAAAGCATTTCTATGAATGGTCGTAGCTGCTGATAACTTTATAATTACTTTTGTTTTTCTAGCTCTACCTGGAGGCCCCACTGAGAGCATTAGTGTGACCAAAATCATAACCAGCTTTGGGCTCTTCCCATCTCAGCCTTCCTTCTCTTGCGTGTGTTGCCCCAACCTCACTGGACATAACTGTCTCAGAAGCTTTGCCATCTGGACTTCGTCATCTGACATGAAGTAGGAATATCATTAGCATGGCCAAGTTGGTTCTTCTAGGAGCAAAATGTTTTCAACAAGATTTTGGTGGATAAGAACGAAAGGTGATTAATAAAAAGTATGAAAATAGATATATTAGTTACTTTTCTTGTTGCTAAGATAAAAACATTAAGGAAGGAAGGAAGGGATTTATTTTGTCTCTACATGATGGATATAGTCCATCCGGGAGGGGAAGTTGTGGTGGGAAACATGAGGCAAGGGGTTAATATGGCATCCAAAGGTAGGAAGTGGAGAAAGAGATGAAAAATATTGTAAAGTTTCCAGGAACACTAGTTGGTGATCAGTTCCTGAGGTTTTTTTTTTAAGGGGAAACCTCATATCAAAACCATAACATCCCTTCACCAAGACTCCAAATTATATTTGGAGTATCCAAAACCTATTCATGGCAAACTAGATTAAAGCCCACAAAAAATTTTTTAATTCTATTGGAAGCACTATTGTCCTGTTTGGGTTCATATTTGTGTGTTCTTCATAAGAAACGGTCTGGGCATATAAACATATGTTTGGATAAAGTGTTACTCAGATAACTATGCTTCACAGTAATATTCATTACTCTGTATTCTGTGTCTACTTTGCATTTGAGATCATGTTGTTAGAAATATTGACTGACTAGAAATGCTTCATTCATTAACCAAGTCTACACTTTGAAGTATTAAGCTAGAAATAAACCCTCTTCTACAATCCTGAAATAGCCTAGTGTCGTTTCTACCTGATTTCTGAGTTTGTTGTATAATCTTCCTCAGCACCCTGTTAAAGCTCCAGGCCTTTAAGAGATATTCCTGAGGGGGGCACTGGGACTTGTCTGGGGTTACTGTCATCCATCAATCCCTACCCCCAACATAATGACTGCCATGTTGTCTAGTGAAAGTGAAGAAGGAAGACAAGACAGTTACATGAGAATATTGACAAGGTATTAGTGCTAGGGCTATAGAATGTAAAATCTAAAGAAGAGGAGTGAGTTGGTGATGGCTGTACCCACATATTGGTGGCATCTAGCTTGCTGAGTTGAAATAACCCAGTCCTGGCCTCTCCCCTATCAAAATAAGTGATACTTCAGGATTGGGAGTGTAGCTTGGGGTTACAATGTTTATCTAACATCAGAAGGAATTTATTTGGCCTCCAGCACCATAAAGCAAATTAATAAATATTAAAAATGATTGGAGTGCACAGAGCTTAGATTGGGGACTTCCCAGGACCACCTGAATCACAGGTAGGAGCCAGGTGCTACAGCCAGGCAGACTGTTAGATACATCTATCTCTGGGTTGTTGGATAATTGTTTCATTGGTTCATTGGATAGTTAAATTATTTTCTTATGTGGCTGTCAGGATAGAGTCGCCCCACTAGCTGATATTAAAGGTGGGCCTGTTGGATCATGTCTGGTGTGGCTGTCGGGGTGGAGTTACCCTGCTAGGTGGTATTAAAGGTGGGCCTGTTGCCACCTTGAGACTTGAGTGCACAGAGCTTAGATCAGGGACTTCTCAGAACCACCTGAAGCACTAAGCCATGCATATCTCCTCTCCTCCCCCCCAACTGGAATTGCTGAGGGAGTGTCCAAATGGATTTTTTTTGAGAACCTTTAAAACAGAAAGGGCGGAGTGAGTTAGACTTCCAACATATAAACAAAACTGAAAGCCTGAAACCTAGACAAGTCAACACTCCATAAACAAGGAGAGAAAAAAAAAAAAAGCATCTGAAGCAGGCAAGCAAAGTAAACCTTCAACACAATGAAGAGGAATTTGTGATTCGCATCAGAATACAGGGAAAAAGGGAAACCCACATGCCAGGGACATGATGAAGGGACAACATGGGAAAGTTGCAGGATAATTCCACACCAAGCTCTACCAACCCTGTGGGAGATTCTTACAGTGGGATCCCCCTGCGGGTGACCCAGGTCACAGATCTTAGAGGAACAATTGCAGACATATCCAAAGAAATCAAAGAATATAAAGAACAAGTCAGAGAACTAAGGAGAGACAATGAAAAACTCAAGAAGGACCCAGAGAGAGACGATGACAAACTTAGAAAAGATCTCAAGAGAATGACGAACTCCAGAAAGAACTAGAAGGAGAAAATGACAAACTCTGAAATGAAGTGGAAACACTGAAAAAGGAAGCCAACCAGCAAAGCAAGGAGCTACAAGAAGAGAATGAGATGCTCCAAAAGGAAGTGGAAATAGTAAAGAAATCACAGGATGGAACGAAAAAAGAAATAGAACACTCATCCAATCAAGACAACCATTATTACTCAAATTGTTCAGAAGGATTCAAGCAGACGGAAATCTCCAAAATTCTTTCTATGAAGCCAGTATTACTCTAATACGAAAAGCAGGCAAAGATACAATGAAAAAGGAGAACTATAGACCAATCTCATTAATGAATATAGATGCCAAAATTCTAAATAGGATACTTGCAAATCACATACAGACCCACATCAAAAAGATCATCCATCATGACCAAGTTGGATTCATACCAGAGATGCAG
Organism: Rhizomys pruinosus; assembly: GCA_009823505.1. Lineage (NCBI taxonomy): Eukaryota > Metazoa > Chordata > Mammalia > Rodentia > Spalacidae > Rhizomys > Rhizomys pruinosus. The sequence continues at coordinate 255,655 of VZQC01004735.1, read as the reverse complement.
GGATGGTTCAACATATGAAACTCAATACATATCATAAAACACATAAATGTACTGAAAGACAAAAACCACACAATCATCTCAATTGGTGCAGATAAAACCTTTGATAAAATCCAGCATCCCTTCATGCTTAAAGTCATAGAAGGAATTGGTTTGGAGGAATCATTCCTCAACTTAATCAAAGCCATATACAGGAAACGCAAAGCCAGCATCATCCTAAATGGAAAAGAGACAGGAGCATTCCTCTTAAAGGTAGGAACTTGGCAAGGCTGCCCCTGTCACCACTCCTCTTCAATATAATGCTTGAAATACTTGCTAGAACAATAAGGCAAGAAAAGGAAATTAAAGGAGTACTAATTGGAAAAGAGGAAGTCAAGCTATCCCTTTTTGCTGATGATATGATTGTTTACCTAAGGGGTGGTAAAACTCCACTAGAAAGCTCCTAGAAATGATTAAGAGTTTCAGTAAAGTGCCAGGATACAAAAGTCACCTAGAAAAATCAGTAGCTTTTCTTTACACCAACAACAAGCAACTGGAGAAGGAATTCAAGGAGACCTTCCCACACACAATAGCCTCAAAAACAATAAAATACCTAGGAACAAACCTAACCAATGACACCAAACATCTCTACAAAAAATATTTTAAATCCCTGGAGAAGGAAATTGAAGAAGACATCAGATGATGGAAAAACCTCCGATCTTCATGGATTGGGAAAAATTATCATAATAAAAATGTCCATTCTACCCAAACTAATATACAGATTCAATGTGATCCCAATTAAAATCTCCAAGTGTTTCTTCACAGGCTTGGAAAAAAGTCCTTAATTTCATATGGAAAAACAAAAGACCCCAAATAGCCAAAGCAATCCTGAGCAAAAAGAGCAATAGAGGGGGGATCTCTATACCTGTCTTCAAACTATACTTCAGGGCTATAGTCATAAAAACAGCTTGGTACTGGCATAGTGCAATAACCACTATGTTTATTGCAGCTCTATTCACAATAGAAAATCCTGGAACCAACCCAAGAGCCCCTCAACTGACGAGTGGATAGGGAAAATATGGTACATCTACACAATGGAGATCTATGCAGCAGGTAAAGAAAGATGACATCATGAACTTTGGAGGTAAATGGATGGAAGTAGAAGATATTATGTTAAGTGAAGTAACATGGTCCCAGAAAAAGAAACCATGAATGGTATCCCTCATCTGGGGATGCTAATGCCAATTACCTAGTATTAAGTATTTCTTGTGCAGGGCTCCTTGAGCTTTTGTCCAAGTAGTTGGGAGTGGTGGATATTGGAAAGAACGATGACTATGACGACAATAACAACAACAACAACAACACAACAACAACAGAAAGACTACGTCAAAGAACTGACTGAAATGGTGAACTTCTGCTCGAAACTTTCAACTTCTATATCGAGAATTTCGAGAAAGACTGAGAAAAAGATGAAAAACATGTTTGGCAGAATTCAATGCATGAGCTCTGGTGGGGTGGAGGGGGGTAAGGAGGGGGACATGGGTTGAGATTTGATTTGTAACACAATCTTGTACAAAAAATATACATATAAAATTATAAAAAAATAAAAAAATTAAACCAGAAAAAAATGATTGATGCATCAGTACAAACCTGGTCAGAAATAAGGCATTAAACCAAAGACTTCAGCACAGTCCAATATTTCTTTCTTTATTATTTATTTATTTATTTATTTATTATTTATTTATTTATTTTTTGGTCTTTTTGAGACAGGGTCTCCCTGTAGCCCCAGCTGTCCTGGAACTCTGTAGACCAAGCTGGCCTTGAACTCACAAAGACCCACCTGCCTCTGCCTCCCAAGTGCTAGGATTGAAGGCGTGCGCCACCATGTCTGGCAGTCCAATATATCTTGACAACTGCAGTCTTCCCAATTCCAGAGAGATTTGCCTGAGATCCTAGTAAGAATGGTAAGAACAGACTGAGCGGGCTAGAGGAGTGGCTCAGTGGCTCAGAGGACTGTTTGCTCTTATTTTTTTGCGGTTCTTAGCCTCAGCCTTTAACGGCTGCGCTATCAGCCCCACCCATAATGTTTGCTCTTAAAGAGGACCTGGGTTCAATTCCCAGCACCCACATGACAACTAACAATCACATGTAACTCGTGCTCTTTCTGTTTTTTTAATGTAGGCACTTAGAGCTATAAACTTCCCTCTTAGGACTGCTTTTAAAGTGTCCCATAGGTTTTGCTGTGTTGTTTCTTTTATGTTTTTTTTTATTTATTTCTGTATGTGTATGAGGGTACTGTCTGCGTGTAGGTTTGTGCACCTGTGTCGTGCAATGTTGTGGAGGTCAGAAGAGGGTGTCGGATTCCCCTGGAACTGGATTACTCCTGGAATTGGAGTTTCAGATGGTTCTCGGCTGCCATGTGGGTGCTGGGGATCGAACCCTGGACCTCTGTAAGAGAGGTTGGAGCTCTTAACCACTAGGCAATCTCTCCAGTGCCTGCTGTGTTGTTTTATCATTGTCATTCAGTTCCAGGAATGTTTTTATTTCTTTCTTTATTTCTTCCTTGACCCATTCATTATTCAGGAGAGTGTTGTTTAGTTTCCATGTGTTCTTGTAGGTTGTAGAGTTTATCCTGGTATTGACATTGAGTTTTATTGCACTGTGGTCTGATAGAATGAAAGAGATTATTTCAAGCTTTTTGTATTGGTTGAGTTTTTTCCTGTGTCCCAGTATATGGTCTGTTTTGGAGACTGTTCCATGAGGTGCTGAGTAGAAAGTGTATTCTCTGGTGTTTGGGTGAAATATTCGATAGATGTCTTTGAGGTCCATTTGGTGTATTGTATCATTTAGTTCACTTGTATCTCTGTTTATGCTTTGTCCTGTTGATCTGTATAGGGGACTTAATGGGGTAAAGTCCCCTACTATTATTGTGCTGAGGTTAATCTGTACCTTGAGATCCTGAAGAATTGTTTTTATAAAGTTTGGTGCACCAGTGTTTGGTGCATATATATTCATCATTGTGACATCTTCATCATCAATTGTTCCTTTAATAAAGATGTAATGGCCCTCTTTGTTTCTTTTGACTTCTTTTGTTTTGAAGTCTATTTTGTCTGATATTAGAATAGCCACACCTGCTTTCTTTTTGGTACCCACCATTTGCTTGGAATACTTTCTTCCATCTCTTCACCTTAAGTTGGTGGCTATCCTTGAAATTGAGATGGGTTTCTTGTAGACAACATATAGATGGGTTTTGTTTCCTAATCCATTGTCCAGTCTATGCCTTTTGATTGGGGAGTTTAGCCTATTACTATTTAAGGATATAATTGAAAGATTGTTGTTGCTTCCTTTCACTTTGTTATTCATTTGGACTTCTAGCCTCTGATTTGCTTATGTTTTAATTAGTTTCTTTTCCTAGGTGTTTGAGGATTGTTGCTCCTCTCTTCTGCTCTTTGAATTGCTTCAAGTATTTTATGAAGAGTTGGTTTTCCAGACATGTACTCTAACATCTTGTTTATGGCATGGAAGATTTTTCTCTCTCCTTCAACTATAGTCGACATTTTTGCTGGGTAAAGTACTCTGGATTGGCATCCATAGTCCTTTAACACTGGGAATACTTTGCTCCATGTTCGTCTTGGTTTCATTGTTTGAGCCGAGAAGTCAGTTGTAATTCTGATGAGTTTCCCTTTGTATATGACTTGTTTTTCTTTTGTGGCCCTCAGAATTTTGTCTTTGTTTTGGGCATCTAGCATTTTAACTATGATATGGTGTGGGGAGTTTCTTTTCTGATCTTGTCTATTTGGGGTCCTATGTGCTTCTTGTATTTGTATTGGTTTGTCTATTTTTAGTTTGGGTAAATTTTCATGTATTATTCTGTTGAAGATCTGATCAATACTATTCTCGTGAGATTCTTCTCCTTCCTCTATTCCTATGATGCAGAAGTTTGATCTATTCATAGTGTCCCATATTTCCTTGTTGTTCCAATTTTGTGTATTTTTAAATTTTTCATAATCTTTATTTGAGCTTTTTACTTGCTCTGTGTTATCTTCCAGATCTGATATTCTTTGTTCTGCTTCCTCGATTCTACTTCTGAGGCTTTTTTCCTTTCCTTTCTTCTTGATTGGATGAGTGCTCTAATTCCTTTTTCGTTTCATCCTGTGTTTTCTTTAGTATTTCCATTTCCTTTTTGAACTTCTCGATGTCTTCTTGGTGCTCTGACAAAGCATTAATTTCCAGAGTATACAAGCTACTCAAACAATAAAGAAGAAAGAAAACAAATGAATCACTCAAAATTCGGAGCAAAGATTTTAATAGAGACTTCACAGAGGAGGAACTAGAGATGGCTGAGAAACATCTTAAGAAGTGTTCAACATCGGTAATAATTAAGGAAATGCAAATTAAAACCACTTTGAGATATCATCTTACTCCAATAAGCCTGGCTAGGATCAGGAAAACGAATGATACCAAGTGCTGGAGAGGTTGTGGGGAAAGGGGAACACTCATCCATTGCTGGTGGGAATGTAAACTTGTACAGCCACTACGGAAAGCAGCGTGGAGAACCCTTAGAAGTCTCAAAATGAGCCTGCCATTTGACTCAGTCATAACACTCCTAGGTATATACCCACAAGACTCATCTCACTGCAGAGATACATGCACAGCTATGTTTATTGCAGCTCTGTTCACAATAGCAAAAAGCTGGAACCGGCCCAAATGTCCCTCAACTGACAAGTTGATAGAGAAAATGTGGTACATGTACACAATGGAATTCTATGCAGCGGTAAAGAGGGACAACATCATGAACTTTGCAGGTAAATGGATGCAGTTAGAAGACATTATGTTAAGTGAAGTAACACAGTCCCAGAAAAACAAAGGACAAATGGTGTCCCTAATATGTGGATGTTAGTGCCAACAACCCAGTTATAAATATTTCTTGTGGAGAGGAATGCATATTAAAAGAACAGCAGAAAGACTGCATCAGAAAACAGACTGAAATGGTGACTCAGGAAGGGTGGGAGGGGCGGCAGAGGACACGGGTGTATATTCGATTAATGCATATTTAATTGACGTGAGTTCAACAAGTATCCAGCTTTGCTCAGACTCTGTCTACAGGTTACATGGTGTTTTAGGACTTAGTAAAAGTAAATATGTGTATAATAAACAACATTGGTTTAAAGGCTCTGATAAAAATGGTAATGCATCTGAGTTAAATGGAGATATAAATTGCTGTTGTCCACATTTGTTTTACTTAAAATCTGTATAAAAATAACGTATAACTTTGGGATTGGCACATACAAATGTTCTCTATAATTTTTCTGTTGTACAGTATCACCTTGTAGCATTCTTTTTCACCTATAGGATGATTTAACTTAAAAATTAAGTTTGCTTCCCAAGTTAATCACATAGAGTCACCCAAAACAGCATGGGTGAGTTTGATGAAATCTGTGCCTTGATTCCACCCTATAGGTATGTATAATACCTATATATGTATAATACAACTGCCTTCTGGAGACTCATGGGTCAAAAAACAAAACCCAGGAGTGTCAAGTTGACACTAAAGCTATCCAGCACAATTGACCCCTTGTCAACTTGACACACAAAGCACATCACTATTAAACCACCACCTTTCCATTTCTTATCCCCAAACTATGATGTTAACATTAATCACAACGTAAGACAGTACAACCTTAAAAGCCCCACAGTCCTTAAAATGTCCAAACACTTAAAATTCATAGTCTGTTAAAAGTCTCTTAATTGTGGGCTGCTGTAAAATCCAAAACAGATACTATCTTATTTCAAATGGAAGAATCAGGCACACTCAAACAAAACCTAAGTCCATCAAGTAGCTCAAGGCTGGACACCTGGGACTCACAATCTTCTGGGCTTCAAAGGGTTTAGGCAGCTCCCCTTCTCTGACTCTACCATCTGTGGTACACACAGCTCATCTCGCAGGCCCAGGCCAACTCCATTCCACACCTGCCGCTGCTCTGGTAGTCATCCCACTGTCCCAACATCTCCAAAAACCTGGTGTCACCACTGAAACTGAGGCTGCTTCTGACCAATCCTGATGCAAAACCTCAACTTCTCTTCCTGACCCCTGGATTCCTGGAGTCTTCACTGCATCCAAGGCTGCACTCTGACCAGTGGCCTTTCCTGGCCTCTCATAGTACCAGGCATCAGCTGTTCTCTGTGACCCCTGGAACCATATAGGAGACTCTTACACATTACAAAGTCCTGCTTATGGCTTGACATGGAGGCTCAGGCCCCTTCTGGAACATAGCTTCTGTGTGCTGACCCTGAAGAAATTCTTCCCAGAAGATTTCACCATAGTGATGCTGGTCTCTTGTTACTTACAGCTGATTTTTCAGCCCCTGTTAACCAGCATCAATTGTCCCAGTAAAACAAAGATTTCATTTCAGGTTCTGGTCTCTTGTTACTTACAGCTGATTTTTCAGCCCCAGCTGACCAGAACCCACAGATTAAACAGTCCTGATGATCTCTCCTTCCCTTTGAAACTAGAAATTTCACAAGCCAGGCCTCCATCTTCTACAACTCCTTTAGCAAAACTGCTCCACAGCAACAATCTTTAGGCATTCAATGATCTTCCCAGCTCAATGTTCCAAATGCCTCCACAATCCTTCCCCAAAACACCAAGGAAGAAAGCATTGCTACAAAAAATGTAGTTCCAGAGGAAAATAAAGACTTAGGCAGCAACTGGGATATTTTGATAAAGAGTCTGCAGCAGATTGCCCACAGCCCAAATGCTTGCCTGATGCTAAGTTGAAAAGCAATGTACTAATGTCTTTGGTGGAGGATATTTCAAGACAGCCTAATGTAGAAATAGTGGAGTGGTTATTAATGGTGAATATTGTACAGATCTACAGTGAAGAAGAGCAGATGGGGCAGAAAGAAATGCAGAATGTACAGTTTGGATCTGAAAACTGCACTAGGAAGATTAAAGGTGGGGCCAAGGCATGTGAAGGAGAGGTTCCTTTTGATAAGGAGATTAAAGTGATTAAAGAGAGGCTCAAAAGACTGATGTAAGTAATTATACAATTTGCAGAACAATTCAGTTAAGTGATTAAGGAGGGGCCTAGGATTTACAAGTAAGCAACAGAAATAGTACCTTCAGGGCAAGACCACACCCAGCTAATCCTCCAACTTTTGAAACGAAAATACTGAAAGGATTTTCTACTCCAACAAATTCAGGGCAGAGAAAAGTTGCAAATGTGGTTAAAATAAGCCAGAGTCCATCCCAAACTTGCAGCAAAACTTGGCAGTTTAATTCTGTGGAGAGCGGGCATTGGCCAAAATGGCGCTTTGGACCCTGGCCAGGTCTTATGACTATTGCCTGATTGTTGCCTGACTGCCCAGCTCATTCCCCAGCCAATAAGAGAACGCCAAACCTGAGCCCTCATTAGCATGTCCGCTGACTTCCGTATATTGTGCATACTGCTTACAGACCAATGAGAGACTGCCACAGCACTCGCACGCTAGCAGGAGGCGGGGTTGAGAGAAGGGTATATTAGTAGGGGACACTGGAAGGGGGAGAGAATTGTTGTATGAGTTGCCTGAATAAACTGCATCTGGAAGAATAAGAGTGTGTCCTCTCCTTTTTTCTGCCGGCCGGGAACAGAGAGCGACAAGGGACCACAAGTGGTGGCCCATACGGGGAACTTCCATTGGTGCGAGCACTGGTTCAGAACACAACGCAGGCAGGTGGGCTAGCCGGCATGTTCCCAGGTAAGGTGGGACTATAAGGTTCTCGGAGTAGAGACTATGGGGAATTCAAATTCAATGCGGCCATTGCGCGATGCCTTAAAGGAACTGCTGAAAGTAAAAGGAATTGGCATAAAGACCAAACTTTAGATGAGTTCTTAGGAGACAGTAGATGAGATCTGCCCTGGTTTCTTGTGACCGGAAACCTCACGCCACATTGCTGGGGAAAAGTTGGGAGGGGACCTAATGTTTGCTGAGGAACAAGGAATTCTGCAGAGAGGTGTAGTTCTGATTTGGAAATTAATAGGAATTGCTTGGGTGATGAAGGGAGCTGTCAGCAGAAATAAAAAAAGGGGAGAAACTTTTACAGCAGCTAAAGAGGAACAGGCGCCACCCAAGGGGGTTGAGGTACGAAGAGCAGGATATGTCGGAGATGAGTTGGAGAGTTTGGTAGAAAGCATGGAGCAAGTGAAGGTTACATACAGCCCAGCGCCCGGGACCTCCCTACTGCCGATGGCCCCAGGACCCCCTCCCCTTTTGCGGTACCTGGCACTTCATTTCATCCACAGTGCTGTAGGAAGGTAGCCGCTCAAAATCCAGCCCTATGTTTTCCAGTCTTCCAAAACCAACAGGACAATAACCGTTATCATGAGCCACTCGATTTTAAAATCATAAAAAATTAGCGGAAAGTGTGCGCTCATATGGAGTGACTGCCGCTTTACATGATTTCACAGGTAGAAAATCTCCACAGGTATTGCATGACCCCTGGTGATTGGCAAAATTTAGCCCAAGCCTGTTTGTCACTGGGGCAATACCTAGATTGGAAAGCTATATATCTAGAGTTGGCCTATGATCAGGCCATGCAAAACCGGGCCAACAACCAGCCCGCCTGGGATGTGGATATGTTAATGGGGCAAGGACCTTCGCTAATCAACAAATTAATTATCCTAGTATACAATCAGATTAATGATATGGGAACCAGGGCATGGAAAAATTGCCCAACCGAGGGGAAGTCACTGGAAATTTGACCAAAATAATACAAGGACCAATGGAGCCATTTTCTGATTTTGTCGCAAGAATGGTGGAGGCAGCAGGAAGGTATTTGGTGACCCTGACACTGCCATGCCGCTTGTTAAACAACTGGTATTTGAACAATGTACAAAAGAATGTAGGCAGGCAATAAACCCTACAAAAATAAAGGCTTTGAATTGGATGAAGGTCTGTGGGAATTAGGTCGGCCCTCTTACCAATTCTGGCCTAGCAGCTGAGTCATGCAAATGGCAAAAGGCAGATGGGAATGGGGCGGCGAGGGTGCTTCCAATGTGGGTGACCCCAGTCATAGAAAAGAGATTGTCCCCAAGGAGAGAGGTGGGTGGTGCTTGGCAGAAGGCACCCCCCCATGCCAAAATTGTGCCCAAGATCAAAAAGGGGAATCATTGGGCAAATAATGCAGATCAGTCAAAGATTCAATGGCAGGCCACTCCCACCTTCTAATGGTCGCTCTTCTGATCGAATGCCCCACAGGCTTTGCAAAAAAACTGGGGAGGGCCCGGCAGCCTCAGGGCCCTCAAATATATGGGGCTATGGAGGAGGGATTGTGGCCCAGCCTCAGGCCACCCATGCACTGGGCATGGCCAAGAGAGCTACCAAAGGGAGCGCAGACTTGACCTCAGTTCCACCACCAGACTCGTATTAACCCCAAGACAAGAGTACAAGTGGTGGAAACAGATTTCCATGGCCCTTACCTAAAGAGACTGTGGGCATCATACTAGGTCACGGTACTGCAGCCTTAAAAGGTCTGATTGTTCATCCTGGAGTTGTCAATTCTTACTACACAGGGGTAGTTAAGATCATGGTGTCCTCACCAACAGGAATTACGGACATCTCTCCAGGAGAGAAGATTGCACAATTGCTTTTGTTGTCCAGCCTGCACTCTCAATTCCCGTGTAAAAACAAAGACAGGGAGAATAAGGCATTCGGTTCCTCTGGAGACCCAGGCATATATCTTGCCTTAAATTTGGATCAGAGGCCAGTTGTCTCATTGACTGTGGAAGGAAAGGTTATAAAGGTCTCTTGGACACTGGTGCAGATAGATCCATAATATTTCAAGGGACTGGCCTAGAGCCTGGCCGTTACAAAAGTCCGCTCAAACATTACAAGGTCTGGGATATGCCAAAGCACCACAACTCAGTGCCAGAGAGTTATCTTAGAGGAACCATGAAGAACAGTCAGGATTGTTTCAACCATATGTTTTGGAGTTTCCATTTCTCTGTGGGGTCATGAATCTTCTTGAACAGATGGGGTTTCAGCTTACCATGAAGTTCAGTATAGCCCTCAATTATACAACATTATGCAAAGGATGGGACATGTGCCAGGTAAGGGTTTGGGAAACAGCTGCAGGGCCGAGTCTCCAGTTATTGCCTCAAAATGCAGCGGAAGCAAGGTTTGGGTTTTCCCTAGGGCCACTGAGGATATGGTGCCCATCACATGGAAAACCGAGGAACCTGTATGGGTTCTCAGTGGCGCTGCCCTGGAAAAGATCAAAGCAGCGCAAGAACTGGTCGAGGAGCAGCTTGCACTAGGGACATTCGTTCCTCCACCTCTCCTGGAACACCCCTATATTTGTAATTAAAAAGAAAACAGGCAATGTGGAGATTACTACATGATTTAAGGAAATCAATAAACAAATGGTAATTATGGGGCCCGTGCAGGCGGGGCCTTCCTCTGCCCTCAGCAATTCCAAGACACTGGCCCATTATAATTATAGACATAAAGATTGCTTCTTTTCCATTCCCCTTCACTCTCAAGACACGGTAAGATTTGCTTTCACTGTCCCCTCTCAAATCATGCTGAGCCCGATCAGAATTATGAATGGACTGTCTTGCCGCAGGGGAAGGCTAACAGCCCCACTATATGCCAGCTCTTTGTTGCTAAAGCTCTGAACCAGTCAGAAAACAAATTTCCAATACTGAAGCTCTGCCATTATATGGATGATATCTTGTTGGCTGCCGCAGAGGAAGCGATGCTAGATGAGGCATGTCTCGCTTAGTTACATCTTGAGCTGAATAAATTTACATATAGCCCCAGAAAAGTACAAAGGAAAACATGGTCCATTATTTGGGCACAATGATCTTCCCAGAAGCAGTTCTGGCCACAAAAGTTGTGTATACTGTACTGACCATTTGATGACTTTAAATGGATTTTCAAAAGTTATTAGGAGACATTTAATGGGTCCGACCCTACCTACATATCGCAAATTGTCAATTGCAATCTTTGTATGATTATCCTGCCCGGTGAGACAGACCTTCACTCCCCTAGGCGCCTTATTGCAGAAGCTAAACAGGCTTTGTCAACTAGTTGAGAGGGAGATTCAGACCGCTGCAGTCAGGCGCCGTGATCCATCTCAGCCTATCACACTCTGCATATTAAAGTCTCCCTGTCAACCCACTGGGGTGATATGGCAGGGCAGGCCTGCTTCTCTGGGTTCATCCAAAAATCTCTCCAGAAAAACATTTGAACATTACCTGACCGCTGTGGCCACTCTGGCCCTGCTGGGGTCCAGCAGTGCATTCAGCACTTTGGAGTCTCTCCGCAGGTGATCATTGTTCCTTACACCAAACAACAAATTGAGATCCTGTCTGCATCATTAGATGATTGGGCCATCCTGCGTTGTTCCTTCCTGGGCACACTTGACAATCACTATCCTAGGGACCTTTGTTGCATCTCGCTTCTGTTCATCCTGTAATTTTCCCCCATATCACTGCATCTGCCCCCTAACAGTGCCCTTCTCATATTACAGATGGATCTAAGACAGGGCAAGGAGCTTATATGGTGGCAGGAGCACTCTCCAGTCACAGGTACCATTCTTCCTGCCTCCCCTCAAGTTATGAGCTCAAGATAGTATAACAGTCGTTTCAGACCTTTAATGCTCCTTTCAACCTAATTTCTGACAGTCAATATGTTGTTAATATCTAAAAAGGCTCGAGGTAGTAGGAAAGATCATCTCAGGTCACCGTCGGGTCCTCTTCTGCTACTTTACACATGCTCATTCTCCAGAGAGACACCCCATTCTTTGTTCAGCATATTCGGGCTCACACTGGACTTCCCAGCCCACTAGCTGAAGGCAATGATTCAGTTGATAAGGCGTCAGAGCTCTGATGTGTTTTCCCTCCTCCCCTCAGGAACTTGACGCACCTTTCACTCCCGCTTCCATGTTAATTCTAAAACTGCTTGCCTCCAGATTTCACATCTCTTGAGCAGATGCTCGCGATATTGTAAAAATTGTCATAAATGTGCCCACTTCTGCCGCAACATGTCCCTTGGAATTAATCCCAGGGGTCTCCTTCCATTACATGTATGCAGATGGATGTCACTCACATCCCTGAATTTGCCACATTAAAATATGTGCATGTCTCTGTTGATACCACCTCAGAAATCATTTTTGCCTCCCTACACTCTGAGAAAAGGCCCGTCATGTCCACAAACATTGTTTCCAGGTGTGGCAGCCTGGGGACAGCCTAAAAAGTTAAAGACTGACAATGGCCCAGCTTACACTTCAGGCTCCTTTACCTCCTTCTGTTTGATGATGGGGATTCCGTACTGCATAGGTTTTGCCATACAATCTGCAAGGACAAGGCATTATTGAGCATGCTCATCGTACACTAAAGGAGTGCACTTCAAAAACAAAAGGGGGGAATAGCCTTGGGCTCTCCTCCAAAGGAGCTTGCGATTGCTCTTTTTTATTATTAATTTTTTTTAAGTTTAGATAAGCACGGGCGGTCAGCTGCAGAAAGGCACACACAAACAGACAAACTTCAAAGGGCTTGTAATTTGGAAAGACATACTTACAGGAAAATGGTATGGTCGGACCCGGTCCTAACATGGACGAGAGGACTGTCTGTGTTTTTCCTCAGGATCATCAACAACCTTTTGGATCCGGAAAGGCTCACCCGAGTGGTTCAAGATGTGGAAGTGTGGGATACTCGTGATGATGGTGCCATGGCCCATGGTGATGATGGAAGAGCTTCATTGGGGGCTGATGACAGTGTCCCTAAACCTATCCCAGTCACCATTCAGCCAAGTATTCCCCCGCTTTTTTGCAACCAATGATAATATGGAGGTCCTTTTTTTTTTTTTTTTTTTTTTTTTTTTTTTTACCATTAAGATGACACATTAGCAGCAGTACAAGAGACAATACACCTGCCCCTAAACGGATTACTGTGCTTCCAACTGATTACAACAATCCCAGGACAGTGATTGTGTACATAGGTATAACCAGACAGGAGGCTGATTTGATGCACCCCCTCCGGGGACCAGCCGGTCCAATGCCACATGGCTCAGGGGAGCTTGGCCCGTTATGGTTTTAAAAGGAAATACTACTATACCTCCTCAGCCAAGATGGGCTCCTTCTTGTAGGGGAAGTCATGAGGGATTACCCCCATGGACTGGGTGTCAAGCCAAGAAGGTGGCTTGGGTTGTCCGTGATTATTTTACTTTCTCACCTTACATAAGTACCTTCTATAATGCTACCTGGGCAGGATACAATTGGACATATCAAAACCCAACCATGGCCTTGCGTTCTAACCCTTTTGACAATTGGATGCTGTGTGGTATCAACGGCAGCTGCACAGACTTAACACCCCTGAGCATGTTGACAGGTGGAGCATGAGGTAATGATTTAATGATGCTGGAATGCTACCACCTTTCCTCTAGTGGTGGTATTTTGTGGCAATCGCAGCATCAGCTGCCATGGCTACAGCTGCGGCAGTTTTCCTGACGTCAACTGTTCAGACAGTAGCTGCACTTAACAATTTGTCGGCTGGTGTTGCTGAGGCTATGACCAATCAACAGAATATTAATAATCATTTCAAAACAGGCATTATGTTACTCAATCAAAGGGTTGATTCAGTGCAGGATCAGCTCGACGTGCTTATACAGATAGCACAGTTGAGGTGTGAATGGAGACATTCTGGGCTCTGTATTACCTCTGTACCTTTTCAGAATCTGAGCCATGCAGCTAATCTATCACGCAGTCTCTCACATCATTTAACAGGAAACTGGTCCGGTGAAATCGACTCTCTATTGGAAGAACTCCACTCATCCATCGTGCACATCAACTCTACACGAGTAGACTTGTCCATGTCTGAGGGTTTTATCTCCTGGATGTCGAAGGCGGTGTCTCACCTACAGCAGTGGGCTGGAACAGCGGGTTTGGGTTGCAGTATAATCCTGTGCGGGTCATTGTGTCTGTGGTGTCAAGTTTGGCTTGGCATGCTAGAGAAGTAGTCAAAGACAGGTAAGACTCGCTGCATGTATTACCAACCTAAGACAGGGAACAAACCTATGCTGTTTGTTTAACCCCATGACGGGTAAGGAATACCTCTGCAGGAGCAACCTAAGGCAGGCATTCTCTCTCTGCCATATTATAAAAGAAAGGGGGAGATGTGGAGAGTGGGCGTTGGCCAAAATGGCACTTTGGACCCTGGCCAGGTCTTATGACTATCGCCTGATTGTTGCCTGACTGCCCAGCTCATTCCCCAGCCAATAAGAGAACACCAAACCTGAGCCCTCATTAGCATGTCCGCTGACTTCCGTATATTGCGCATACCACTCACAGGCCAATGAGAGACTGCCATGGCGCTAGCACGCTAGCAGGAGGTGGGGTTGAGAGAAGGGTATATTAGTAGGGGATGCTGGAAGGGGGAGAGAGTTGTTGTATGAGTTGCCTGAATAAACTGCGTCTGGAAGAACAAGAGTGTGTCCTCTCCTTTTTCCTGCTGGCCGGGAACAGAGAGAGACAAGGAGAGCGACATAATTCATGTGGTGCTGGCTTTAGAGGCATGAAGTTTGCAAGAGTGAAGGAGTCATCAGTTCTTCCTCCACTGTTTCAGAGAGCAGCCAAGGCCAGGCAGAGTGCAGCAAGCACATCACTGCATAAAGAAAGCCCTGATTGGTCATTTTGCAAAGCTGTGAATGTGAAGGCTGGTTGGCAGCAGAGACCCCAAGAAGACACTCGACATGCCAGACCTGTGAGATATTTGCCAAGGAGAGCTGCACACAGGGAGTGGTACCAGCCTAAGAAAGAAATGTATGTTGCAAGCAAAGCTGGAAGAGCTAAGCCATCTAAGCCCTTTGGAAGTCAAGTCCCGGAAGTCGCACATGGAGCTACTGGACTTGGTGTTTGCCCTGCTGGTTTTCAGTATTGTTTTGGTCCAGTAGTTCCTCACTATGCCTCTATTTCTCCCTTTTGGAATGGGAATGTGTATTCAGTTCCACTGTATGTTGGGAGTATGTAATTTGCCTTTTGATTTTACAGGAGCTTACAGTTAATAGATTGGCCCATGTGTCAGAAGAGATTTTGGACTATAGACTTTTGAATAGAATTGAGACTGGTAAAGACTATGGGGACTTTTAAGGTTGGACTAAATGCATTTTGCATTTTATATGGCATGAGCCTATGGGGGCTAGGGAGTGGAATGTGGTGGTTTGAATGAGAGTGTCCCCCATAGGCTTTAAGTATTCAGACATTTTTTTCTCCAGTTGGTGGCACTGTTCTTGGAGGTCTTAGAAGGTGTGGCTGTGTTGGAGGAAGTATGTTATTGGGGCCAGGCTTACTGAGTTTAACAAGGCTTGTGATCTCCAGTCTCTCACTCTGCTTCCTGTGTTCATTGCGAGATGTGACCCTTGGCTTCCTGCTCCAGCCCCGGCCACTATGCCTCCCACCACAATGGACTCTAATTCCCTGGGACCGTCAATCGTAAGCTCAAATAAACTCTTCCTTTTATAAGTTCCCTTGATCATGGTGGTTTTATCACAGCAACAGGAAAGTGACTAATGCAGTAATAGACTAGATAAAACTCAAAGTCATTCACTGCATTATCTGGCAACTTTGGTTAGTGGATTCCATCATTTCACTATGCAGACCTAGTTTCTGTAACTGGGGTTCTGAGGCCCATAGTGCTCTGATCACTGGCTTGCTTTGGTTCATTTTTGACATTTGCAATTACTTGAAGTCTTTTAATTATCTTAAAATGTTTCTTATATGAATATATCATCACTTATTTTATTAGCCACCTATCACTGCATATTTCATCGTTAATAATTTTGCAAATAAGCAATGATAAGTGATAAACACAGTAACTAACAGAAGTTTAATTTTTTGTGATGCTGATGATTAAACTCAAGTTGTGTGAGGAATGTGGTGAGTGTTCCATAACTAACCATACCCCCAGCCTCCATTTCTTACTAATTTTTAATGATCCATTCCCAGGAGTTGACAGGCTATGTCTCAGTGAATGAACTTTGTTAAAGATCTGGCTTTGCCTTTGATGTGCAACTAATATCCATGGGACCAGAGGTAAACCTGTGGCAATACATAGCTTGCAGGCATTTTCTGTCCATCTATCCCACACATTCAGAAATATTGGTCAACAGACAAATAATTATAAGTAGGCAGCAAGTTTCAACTTCTTCGGCTAGTTTTAGGGTAAAGAATCAATCAAAATACAAAGATCCAGAACTAAGTCATAGAGGCTAGTTTAAAAAGATATCGGTTTTGAGCTAAGTTGGTTGGTTCACCCCCAAAATTCCAGCATGTAGAAAAAATTTCAAGGACAGGAGAAAATTGTAAATTTGAGGCTAGCCTGAGGTGCTGTCTCAAAAAAGCCAAGCACTGGTGGTGGAGCTCAATTTTAGAGTGCTTACTTGGGATATGCAAGGCCTCAGATTTGACTCTAAACACTATACTGAGAGACAAGCAGAACATTTAATGTAGTATTGTGGGTTGAATCTGGAATGTTCCCCCACAGGATCCTACTTTGAACCCTGTTTGACATCTGGTGGTGCTATTTTGGGAGGTCATGCAACTTTAAGTCTGTTCAGCAGAAATAAGTTACCACAGAAAGAATCATGAAAGTCAATACAATCCATGATGAAAAAGGAAATATCACAACAGACAATGAAAAGATCCAGAAAAATCATACAGGAATACTTCAAAAACCTATGCTCTACCAAATTTGAAAACCTAGAAGAAATGGATGAATATCTGAAATCCTGGGAATCACCAAAGCTCAACCAAAAGGAGATCAACAGCTTAAACAGACCCAATACATGACGAAACTGAAGATGTAGTAAGAAACGTCCCAACTAACAAAAGCCCAGGCCCAGACCGTTTCACGGCAGAATTTTGTAAAACATTTCAAAAAGACTTACAACCATTATTACTGAAATTGTTTAGAAGGATACAAACAGAGGGAATTCTCCCAAATTCCTTCTATGAAACCAGCATCACTCTATTAGCAAAACCAGGCACAGATACAACCAAAAGGGAGAAATATAGATCCATCTCCCTAATGAACACAGATGCCAAAATTCTAAACAGGATACTGGAAAAACACATACAGACCCACATCAAGAAGATCATCCATCATGACCAAGTTAGTTTCATACCAGAGATGCAGGGATGGTTCAACATATGAAAATCAATAAACATCATCAAGTGTATAAATGGACTGAAAGACAAAAACCACATGATCATCTCAATTGATGTTCAAAAAAAGGCAGAAAAAGCCTTTGGCAAAAATCCAGCATCCCTTCATGCTTAAAGTCCTAGAGGGAATTCGATTGGAGATATCATTCCTCAATGAAATCAAAGTCATATACAGGAAACCCACAGCCAATATCATCATAAATGGGGAAACAATAGAAACATTCCCTTTAAAGGTAGGAACTCAGCGAGGCTGCCCTCTGTCACCAATCCTCTTCAATATAGTGCTTGAAACACTTGCCAGGGCAATAAGGCAAGAAAAGGAAATTAAAGGAGTACTAATTGGAAAAGAGGAAGTCAAGCTATCCCTATTTGCTGATGATATGATTGCTTACTTAAGGAATGCTAAAAACTCCACCAGAAAACTCCTAGAAATGATTAACAGTTTCACGAAGGTGGCAGGATACAAAATTAACCCCCCCAAAATCAGTAGCCTTTCTTTATAACAACAATAAGCAACTGGAGAAGGAATTCAAGGAGACCTTCCCACTCACTATAGCCTCAAAAGCAATAAAATACCTAGGAACATACCTTACCAAAGGCACCAAAAATCTCTACAACAAAAATGTTAAACCCTTAAAGAAAGAAATTGAAGAAGACATCAGAAGATGGAAAAACCTCCCATGCTCATGGTTTGGGAAAATTAACATAGTAAAAATGTCTATCCTACCCAAACTCTTGTGTAGTTTTAATACACTCCCATTTAAAATCCCCAAGAGTTTCTTCACAGGCTTGGGAAAAAAAAGTCCTTAATTTCATTTGGAAAAACAAAAGACCCCGAATAGCCAAAACAACCCTAAGTGAAAAGAGCAATAAAGGGGGCTTCTCTATACCAGACTTCAAACTATACTATAGGGCTATAGTCATAAAAAAAAAGCCTGGTACTGGCACAAAAACAGACCTGTTGACCAATGGAACAAAACTGAAGATCCAAACTTGAGCACATACAATTTCAGCCATCTCATATTTGGCAAGGGGGTCAAGAAGACACAATGGAGGAAAAACAGCATCCTCAGTAAGTGGTGTTGGCAAAACTGGATCACCACTTGTAGAAGAATGAAATTAAACCCCCACCTCTCGTCCTGTAAAAAAGTCAACTGTAGATGGATTAACGACCTCAATGTGCAACCCCAAACTCTGAAGGTGATAGAAGAAAAATTTGGCACCAGACTACAAGACATAGGTGTAAGGAAAGACTTCTAAATTAGACAGCAGCTGCACAAGAATTAAGGTTGACAATTGACAAATGGGAACTAATTAAACCCAAAAGGTTCTGTACATCAAAAGAAACAATCAAGGAAGTGAAGAGAAATCCCACAGAGTGGGAGGAAACCTTCACTGCAGAAACATCTGACAAAGCATTAATTTCCAGAATATATAAACTACTCAAAAAACAAAGAAAGAAAACAAATGACCCACTGAATAGATGGAGCAATGAGGTGAATAGAAACTTCACAAGTGAGGAATTAGAGATAGCTGAGAAACATCTTAAGAAGTGTGCAACATCATTAATCATTAAGGAAATGCAAATCAAAACCACTCTAGGATATCATTTTACTCCAATAAGACTGGGTAGGATCAAGAAAACAAATGATCCCAAGTGTTGGAGAGGTTGTGGTGAAAGGGGAACACTCATCCACTGCTGGTGGGAAGGTAAACTAGTATAGACACTATGGAAAGCAGTGTAGAGAGCTCTTGGGAGACTTGGAATGAACTTGCCACCTGACCCAGCCATACCACTCCTGGGCATGTACCCACAAGACTCATCCTACCGTAGAGATACATGCAGGGCCATGTATATTTCAGCTCTCTTCACGATAGCAAGGAGCTGGAACCAACCCAGATGGCCCTCAACTGACCAGTGGATAGAGAAAATGTGGTACATCTACAGAATGGAGTTCTATGCAGCAGTAAAGAAAGATGACATCATGAGCTTTGCAGGTAAATGGCTGAAGCTAGACGATATCATACTGAATGAAGTAACATATTCCCAGAATAACAAACAAGAAATGATATCCCACATCTGTGGATGCTAGTGCCAATTACCTAGTTTTAAGTATTTCTTGTGTAGGGCCCCCTGAGCTTTTTTAAAAGCAGTTGGGCATGATGCATATTGGAAACAACAACAACAACTACAACAACAACAACAGAAAGGAATGCATCAAATAACTGACTGAAACGGTGAACTTCTGCTCAAAACAGTTAACTTCCACATGGAGAATTTTTAGAAAGACTGAGAAAGAGATGATAAGCATGTTTGACAGAATGCATGAGCTCTGGTGGAGTGGGGGCATAGGGTGGGGTCAGGTGTCTAGATCTGATTAGTAACATAATCTTGTATAAAAATATATACATTAAAAAATAATAATTTAAAACAGAATCATGAAAGTCCATGCTTTTCTCTGTTCTGTGGTCCAAGTGATGTGAGGATCCTTTCTACTACATACATGAATCCCATCCATGCCATGATGCATTGAGAACTTCTGAAACCATAGGACACATTAACTCTTTGTTCCCTTAAGTTGCTTCCGTATTTTGACCCCAGCAACACAAATGTGTTATAGAAAGCAAAGAAAAATCCACACTCTTCTTAAATATAATGGCGCTGGGGATTTCAATACTGATTTCATCAGCAATCCAGTCCCATGTTCAGGAAAGTTTATATCTTTCCAGAAAATAAACTATTGGAAATAAGACTACTAAAGAGTTATTTTTCTGGCTTTTAGCTAAAGAGGAAATATGTGAAATCATTCAGAAAGGATAAGAGCAATGCTCCTCATGAATGAAATTCTTAATTTACTTTTTTATTTTTCAAAGAAGTCATGCAATTACTATTAAAGCCTACCTCCTCATAGCACAGTGACGTAGGGCAGCTCACTTCCTGTTAGAAGTAGGAAGGGATGATGAATGCCCATCAGGTAATTCTTTCCAGAACTTACAATGTTATTTCCTGTGTGATGAACAGAAAATCAAGAGTTTGCATCCAAGTAAATAGCAAAGGATAAGACAATATAACGCCCAAAAGACAGACCGCATTATATGTATTCAGCATGTAAACAATGCTGTGAAGAATGTATATGTGTGTGCATATATATATATATATATATATATATATATATATATATATATACAAATATTGTTATATAGATATATTTATTCAATAAAACTTCACCTCCAAAAACAAAACAAAACAAAAATCTTTACCTGCTTTGATAAGCACACTTAACACCCCATTTATTTACATGTTTACAGGAATTTTTTAGGTTGAATCTCATTGTGTAGCCCAGACTGACCTCAAATTCTTGATCCTCCTGGCTTAGCATCCTGAGTGCTGGTACTATGGGCATTTTGCACTAACATGACTCTCAAAATTTTCTATTATAGTAATTGGAAGTGATTACAGAAATATTGGTCAACAGACAAATAATTATAGGTAGGCAGCATGTTTCAACTTCTACAGCTGGTTTTAGGGTAAAGAATCAACATTACCCTAGTGTAGATTTTATGGTTTTAGTTAGCATCACCCTATGTTGCTTATGGTTGCCTCCACCTTCCTGTCTCAGACCAGTAGCTTGACAGTACTGATTCTGGTCCTCTCATTCACAGTATTTTTAGTTTCTCAGGGCATTAATCTTTTGGTCTCAGAATCTCTGCCTTAATAACCCTGACTTCTGTTTGTTTTATGAAGCAGGATCTTCTATGTAACCTGGATTAATCTGGAATTCTAATCCTACTGCAACATCCTCCTGATTGACAAGACGACATTTGTGGTTTTGAATACTGTCTTCTTGAAGTACAGAGTTTGGTATGTGTCTCTGATAGGACTTTGGTATTGCCCATTCTAATCCCTGACCCAATGTGTAAAATCAGGAAATTAATTAATTATCCTTTGACTTATCTTGTCCTTCTTCAAAGACAACAGAGCACTAGTCTTTAAAAGGATTACTTTAGCCAGGCATGGTGGCACACGCCTTTAATCCTAGCACTTGGGAGGTAGAGGCAGGTGGATAATTTTGAGTTCAAGGCCAGCTTGGTCTACAAAGTGAGTTCCAGGACAGCTGGGGCTACAGGGAGACCCTGTCTCGAAAAGACCAAAATAAATAAATAAAATAAAATAAAATAAAATAAAAGGATTACTGTCATTCATTTTCTCCTTTGTAGTATATAGTTCAACATTACATGATTTTAACTTTCACATAAATGGAATAAGTTTTGTTTTGTCTGATATTAAGGGCTCATGACTCTGACCCTTACTCTTCATCTTTTATGTGTTTGATACAGTTTTTCTTTCTTAGTGCCTGTCTTTCCTCTATTTTTCACTAGTAGACCTTAGCAGCATCTTCAAAACCTCACTGTGTCAAACTGGGTTTGGTGGTGTATGCCTTGAATCCCAGTACTCAGGAGGTAGAGTCAGGCAGAGGTAGACCTCTGATCTACATAACAAGTTCCAGGCCAACTGGGGCTACTGGCAGACCTTATCTCAAAAAACAAGCCTTAAACAAGCCAAATAAACTCCAAATCTGGCTGTGTCTCCTCAGTGCACTGTGTAGCTTGACTGTCTAAGTATGAAGACAGCCTTCAGGAGGAGGAGAGGAAGTGGATTCCCCATCAGAAATGCTGACCATGTTTTCAGTCTGTCCAACTTTTCACTATATACATGAGTTTGCATGTTTGCATATAAGTGCATGTATCAATGCATATATGTATATACATATATCTATGAAGTATACATGATAAATATATGCTGTGATATAGGTCATGAAAAGTGACACATAAGGATCTTTTTGCATGCATCATATATATCATGATGCATATGAGGAAGAGTGATCAAGTTGGGGTATTTGCTCACTCAGGATTTGGGTGACACAGGGAAGCAATTGTACTTTTCAGAGGAAAAACAAATCTAAGGGTTCATCTTAAAATAATTTCTTATTCGTGTTGTTGCCATTGTACAGGGAAATAATAAAGTCTAGAAATGTGCATGTGTAAATGAGTGTGCACAAGTGCCAAGGATCAAACACTAGTGTCTTCTGCTCATTAAACCCATGCCGATCTTGGTGTTTTTCCTGATTTTCTTCACGATTTTGGGAGCATGAGCCATCCTCATCATAGCTGTGTCTTTGTCAGGACAGGGAGAGGATGTGTGAATTGCTCATCACAGTTCTCTCTGAAAAACTGAACAAAGCTCTAAGTCCCTCTGAATTCCTTAGTTGCCCTAGCTGGTTTGATTTTACGAATTTGAGAAATGTGTATAGGCACCCTTTCTGAGACTAATGCTACATATCTAAGACAGGCAAATCTTGCAGATGTATGGACTATGATCATCTGGTGAATTCAGCCTTGGTTGATAAATTCATAGAGGGCCAAATACATAAAACCAATATACATAAGAAGTAAACATTTCAAAGTGCTTGATATTTTATGCTATACTTGCCTAACTCTGACAAATAATTTGTTTATGAATTATGACATTGTCAGAAAACTCAAAACAATAAAATGCTTCCAGAACACAGGATGTAATAGAGTTGGTATTAGATGGAGAAAATAATTAAAATGCATTTCATTCATGTTCTTATGAGCTTAGCACCATGAAAGGAAGGTTACAAAGGATTGAAAAGTTAGAAATATGATAACTATATGTGAGGTATGTTCTTTTCTAGGGAATGAGTTGGAATTTTGACAAAAATTAAAGTCTACCACATAGGTTTTGATCAGTTTTGCTCTTCCGTTTTCAAGAGAGGAACCGAGAAATGTATACATGTCCAGTGTATGCAGAACAAGTAGGGAAAATGGCTTATGGATCGTGGACTATATCTGCTCTCAGGAAACTTCTCCCAGGAAATGTCCCTGCCCCTGAGAGGCCTATGATCAGAAAGCCAGAGATCTCAATCAGAACATCCAGGGTTGAGAGACTTGTAGCCACATGGGTCTCTGAGAGGGAACCCCACACATGAACAGCTCAGGTCTGGCAGGAGTGACTATGGCAACAAGACCTGTCACCTGAGGGTCGTCTGAACAAACTCTGCCAGACTGAGTCATCCTTGGTGCCCATTTTGCTTCCTTCTCCTCTTTCTTTAACTCCAAATTGTTCAACTGAAATGCAGTACCATTCTCTCCTGTGTGATATATCTAAAGCTCTCAGCATTGAATAATCAAGAACCCTTTGTTTGAAGGAAGTTTATTAAACACCTGTAGAAAAGATTGGAAAAGCATTCCAACATAGTACATCTTCCACCAGTGGCTTCTGTTGCTTTCTCAATGCTCTGGATGATACCATCATTTGAAGACTGCTCCACTGTCCCCTTCCCTCCCTTCTCTTCTCTCTCTGAAGATGACAAAGTTATAATCTATTATAAGCCAATCACTATAATCATAGTTATTGAATAACCATGGTTTCCTCTTAACTTATTTGCCTCCCAACCACATCACAAAGTTTTGTAAATAAGAAAGTAATAAAATTGTGCTGATATTGACCTATTCTAAGAGGTTTGTTCTAGTAAATAAGAGATAACATAAAAAAGATTTAAAAGAAAAGAAAAATAAGGAGGAGGTTGTATTTTTGTACTGACAGGCAAATTCTAACTGAAATAAATTGCCAGGCACCTTGGCTGCCACAAATCTGTCACATTCCATTTCTTTGCCTGGAAGATGATATGTAGGTTAATCAACATCCCTTTCTTCATCATTCTGACCCCAACACATATTAAGAACAGTCTACCACACTTCACAACTGTGACCTTGCCAGCCATGGTTCTGATATTCTCTGGCACCAGAACATGTCCAGACAGGCAGCAGGGCCAGACTTCCTCTTTCTTAGTTGGCAGCTTTCTTATTATATTCATTAGCTTCTAACTCCAAGCTGAAAAAGTGCTAGTTAGCTAAACCATTCCTCTGTGTTCTCTGGAAAGGAGCCTCTAGATGCTATGCTTGCCTTTGTAGGGAAAAGTTTGCTCTAAGCAGTCATCCAGCAGGACATAGGATTCCCAAGAGGAGGCAGAGCCTGTCAAGGTATGACCTCAGGTGAAAGAAGCTCAAAGACAGAACCATGGGTATCTATACTCTTTGGCCTTCAACTTGACTTTCCTTCAGAACTATGCCTTCTGATGTCATGATGCTATCAATTTTGGAGGAAATAACCTTTCTCTTCTCTCTGTGTGTCAAAGCTGCTTCAGGTCTGATACACTGGTGTGCTTCCAACTGGCTATGTTAGCTCTATTGGTCTAGAAACTGAAACAAGTTGAAACAAGTCAAGGCTTCACATTGCAAGTTAGAACACAGCCATTACGGACATTCAAATTGGACATTTCCCTGGGCTCTGTCATCAAACATGGGTTAGAGTATCAAAGCAAAGGTTTGAGTGTGCTAATTGTTTGTGTGGTGTTAATCATCAGCACCTGCTGTGAAGGCATTCCAATAGGAAGGACTCTGAGTGGCAGAACAGAAGTGGGTGAACACAAGAACACAAAACAGATTCTGCTTCAAAGAGACTCCAGTGGCTCCCCCATCCATAGATGCAAAGGTGATTTTAACCTGGCTATTCCGACTTTCTCCATGTCCCCTCTGCATCTTCTTAGACTCAGAAACATGTACTCGGACCCACAAACAGTAAATGCCTCCCATACATGTCCCACAGCACACAACAAAGAAGAAATATTTGTAGATAGCAATTAGAAGATTGCTCCCTAAATCCATGGCTTGGTGCCATAATCCAGGTACTTTCCTGGCAATGCTTGTAAACATACCTGAATCTTGTTAAGAAACTGCAAGTGGATGTAATGTGACCAGCTGCTTCAAGTTTCTGTTGCCTTGACTTCCCCACTATGACGGATTCTACCATGAACTGTGTCAGCCCTTTCTCCCTTAAGTTGCTTTTGTCAAACTATTTTAGTATAGCAAAAATAAATAAATAAATAAATAAATAAAGAAAGAAAGAAAGAAAGAAAAAAGAAAAGAAAAGAAAAGAAAAGAAAAGAAAAGAAAAGAAAAGAAAAGAAAAGAACACACCATATCCTTTCTTGGCAAACGAGATAGAAGATTATTGAGATAGAGGATTATAAAACTCAGACACACTGTTCTCAGATACCATTAAGCCATTTTCCCTGAGTCATTCTAGGAATGCTTGTTTCACAGGATTCCCCTTGATTAATTAAATTTAACTGTTGACTCTTGCTTCTGTAATTGGCTTGATGCTTTGTTTTTTTTTTTTAATTTTATTTATTTCTTATGTGTATGAATGTACTGCCTGCATGCAGGTCTATGCACTCGTGTCGTACAATGCCACGGAGGTCAGAAGAGGGTGTCGGATTCCCCTGGAACTGGAGTTCTCCTGGAATTGGAGTTTCAGACAGTTCTCGGCCACCATGTGGGTGCTGAGGATCAAACCCGGGTCCTCTGTAAGAGCGGTCGGTGCTCTTAACCACTAGGCCATCTCTCCAGCCCTTGGCTTGAAGCTTTGTCCACTTCTCCTTTATTGCTAACTTTAACTGTGGGGTAAAACACTGATTGGCTTGTGTATTTATAAAAAGCCCTGTAACATGCACCTTGTGGCCACATTCCTCCTGATTTAAGTGTGGCCGGCATTGTAATTTAATTAAACCCTCCTTTAAAACGACACATAGTTTAGTGAGTGGTCTCTCCACTACAACTTTGCAACATTTGGAGGTTCCACCAAGATTTAGAGGCAACTCTGAGGGGGTAATCAGAGGAGACCCTCATTAGGGGAAACTGAGTGATTAGGGGAAGTGCTATTGGAGAAGTTCCCCATTTCCAGTCACTCTGAGTGCACTCATGCAAGGGCGCATTTCTGGAATAGAGCTCTAAGCTGGTTAAAGTCCCCATTCAGTGGGCCAGATGCAGCTGGAACCCATTGGGACACTGAAAAGAGATTTCTTTCGCAGCCTGTATATTTTATTATTATTTTTTTTTTTACTAAATTGGTGTGTGGGTGCTTGTGCAAGTGAGGATCAATCCCCACATGTATCTGGTATCTGAGTCTGAGCAGTCCATTTTGTTTGTTTGTTTGTTTGTTTTGTATGTGTTTTCTTTGATTCTGTTGTTTTGCTTGTTTGTTCTTATCTTCTTCATTTACTAGACTAAACTTTCCTTAAGCATTCTTACTGCTGGAGGTATGGGACAAGGAGCGTCTTCAAATAGCAGTGACCCCTTGGTCTAATGCTTTCTCATTTTACAGAGTTGAAAACAAAAGCCAGAGGGTTTGGCTTTGTGAGGGTGAACCCAAATGCCTCAGGATTCTATGTGAACTAGAATGGCCCGTTTTCCCTGGAGCAGACTCGCTAGCCCAAGGATCTATTGAATGTAGGCTGACTGCAGTAGTTTGTCAGATATGTGAAAGACGTTATCCCAATAAACTCCCCTACACAGTAACCTGGCTGAGTCTCCTAGAGCAGCCTCTCTGTTGGCTCAAAGACTCTTAGTCACAGAGACTGAATTCCATTTTTCCAGCAATCCAGAGACTCTTCTCAGCCCCTCCCCCATCTGAGGTATCTAAGAAAACATGTGGGCCCCTGTACCAGTTCTGCATAGGTAGGAAGAGGAACAGGGGCCTTCTCCTTACAAGCAGGAGGAGAGAAGGAGGCCCCCCACCCTCTGAATCTCCTCGTGGGGAAACTTCAAATGAGCTCATAAGCCTCCCCTCATACTAGATATGGGGCAGCCTATGCTGTCAACCCCATTCCTCTGTGCCCCTTGTGAGAAATGCCTTGGGGGCCTGATGAATGCCCTCTCTTTATCTTTGCCCCTTTCTCAACCTCTGACCTCTATAACCAGAAGCCCCACAATCCTGCCTTTTCAGATAACCCTGATGCTCTCACTAACCGTATTAGTTCTATTTTTATTACCTACCAACCTACATGGAAGGATTGCTCCCAGCCAGCTTCTGCAGGGCTTGTTTGCAACAGAGGGAAGATCATGGATCCTTGGGAGGCCTCCAAGGCAGTCTTAAGCCCAGATGGACTACCCAGTTGACCCAGACATGGTGGAGGGAGTGTTCCTCATTCAGCAACTGGCCTGGGACCACAATTCCCTCAAGGGCTGTGACTGTCTTACCAGGTACTGCCAGACTTTGCGTCAGGGACTTGAGGCAGCTGCTATGAGGCCCACTAACATTTCTAAGAAAGGTCAAGTAGTTCAGGCCCCCAACAAGGCACCCAGAGCTTTTCTAGAGATGTTGTAACAAGCCTACTAATTATACTCTCCCCTGGATCCAGAGGTACCTGAGAATAGGCAAATTGTCAACATTGCTTGTGTCCCAATCAGCTCCAGACGTAAGAAAAAAATTACAAAATTTGGAAGGGTTTGAGGGAGAAGTTATGTCTAAATTAGGAGAAATAGCCAATAAAGTATTCATAATTCAAAATACTCCATTGGAAGGACAAAAAGAATTAAAAGCTCTGTTCAAGATCTGGGTCACGGCCATGTTGTTGGGAAGCTCTTCTGCTCAAAAGGATCAAACAGAGCACACAGAAGACCTGAGTGGAAAGCCTCCCTGGGAAGGGACCAATGCACCTTCTGCAGGGAAAAATGATATTGGAAAAAGGAATGTCTAAGGCAGAGAAATCAAGGTAAGCCTTCCTCCCAGTCTCCACCCTGGCAGGTGCTTCCAGTCACTGAAACCTGACGGGGCCACAGCTTTTCCTTGGACCCTTGTGAGTCAATGGAAAGGAAGGATATCACTTTTATGGTAGACACGGGGGCTGCGATATCTGTGCTAAAATAACTTCTTGGGAAAAAGACAAGAAAGACCATCATCATTCAGGTGGCCACTGGAAAGTTCAAGGGATATCCTCATGTACAGGCTCGCCTTACAGACCTGACTACAGGTACAATCACTTACCGCTTCATCCTTAACCCAGAGTGCCCTTTTCCCCTGCTGGGGAGTGACCTGATCCACAAACTTAGAGTAAAAATTGAATTTACTGATGGACTTAAAATTACAGGCCCCTTCATGGATCCTGGTTTCCTACCCCATCAGAAGAATACCAACTCCTTGAGAGTCACTCGAATCCCATTGGGATGGAGTCTCTGGAAGTCTTGGAGTTCTGGAAACAAGAAATTCCTCTCGTTTGGGTGGAGACCAATCCTTCAGGGCTAGAAATGAATCAGATTCCCTTGTTATTGAATTAAAAGCTCCAGCCCAACCCATACAGGTCCACAGTACCTCATAAGCCTGAAAGCCAGGAAGGTTATAGCCAAACGTTGTCACACCAACTCCGGTGTCGTCTGTGTAAGCATAACAATGGATGAGGAGATAAGAACCTTGCGAGGTTAAGCTCCCTGGTGGTCAGTGACAGAGTACCCGGTCTCAGCTTCTAAGATCATGATGCATTACAAAGATGTTATGCTTCATGAGTGTTAGACTTTGTACATTGTCTTTTGACTCTCTTCCTAAGCTCAGCACTACCTCAGTCACAGACAAGGGACAGTTAAACATGCTTAAAAATAATTCAGACAAACAGAAGCCTCATGAACCTAAGTGAAATCATACAGAGATACAACATCTAAGGGCTCCTTTGTCCTAAAAGTCCCCACAAAGATATTGTAGACATTACACTGAGTGAGATCATAGGTTAGTTACTAATAATAAAAGTGTCCTTCCAAACGTAATAACAATAAAACTTAGTCCTTTAAGCAGAAAGCTACATCTAATAAAGTTAGTAAGATAAAGTTTAGCTACAGTTATACATGTTAAAGTGTAACACTTAAGTTAAAGGCACATGGCGGAGATTTCTCCTTTAAGAGAAACACTGTGTAATTTGTAAAGAGCTAAAAAGCCCCTCTTTTCCGGGCTTGTGGTTAAAACACAACCTGGAGATAGCAAACAACCTGGAGATAGCAAACAACCCCAGGAAGGATGAGAAACATCAAATTGAAACTTCAAAAGAGACAAAGACTTTTTATGGTTTGTGAGTTTAAGACTGCTGTTTTATTGAAAAAGTGTAAGCTAAAAACTTACTTTGACTTATCTTGTTAGCCTTGTAAAAAGCCCTTTGTTCCTGAGGGAATGCAAATCTCCTGCCTGCGTTACCTGCCTGTCAGATTGACCCTTCCCCCTCTCCTGCCCGTGTTCCCTGTGTTACCTGCCTGTTATAAAAACTTAACTTGATTTCAGTAAAGATGCACTAGATCCAAAACTCTCTCTGGTGTCATGTCCAGTTATTTTTCGACTGAATCTGTGCCCTCCTGTACAGACCTTGATTTCCTGCAGGTTAAAGAAATCCCGACTGGGTGGCTTGCAGCAAAACATATCAATCATCTCACGGACTTTGGAATTTTAGTTCTGTGCCATTCTGCCTGGAATACTCCTCTTTTCCCTGTACCCAAACCTGGATCAGCTGAATCATGGCCAGTACAGGACCTCAGGGAAGTTAGTAAATGGGTGTAAACCATTCATCCCACTGTCCCAAACCCATACCCCCTCCTAAGTAAGCTGAGACATGACAGATTTACTCTGTAATTGATTCAAGGATGCCTTCTTTTCCCTCCCAATTGCAAAGATAAGCCAGCCTATTTTGGCTTTTGAATGTGCTGACCCAGTTAGAGGATTCAGTGGACAGCTCACCTGGACCCATATCCTGCAAGGGTTTAAAACCTCACCCACTCTATTTGATGAGGCCCCCCCTCAGAGACTTACAAGCATACTGAGAACTCCACCCAGAAGTAACACTCCCTCCAGTACATGGATGACCTCCTACTGGCCGCCCATGACACCAAGGAGTGTGAATGGTAAGAGACTGCCTATTATCTATTGAAAAGCTCATACCAAAGAGCACATGCTGGAAGCCAAGGGAAATGTGTTGGCTGACCAGGTAGCAAAGGAAGTGGCCATGGATGCCAATCGGCCCCTGAAGCCATCATCCTGCCTACGCTCCCACTCCGCTTGTTGCCAGAGGAGTCCACCTACTCATGGGAGGAGATGGCACAAGCCCAGTTTGCCAGCTAGAGGAAGGGAAGAATGGTTTTTCCTGGAGGATGGGAGACCTGTCCTCCCACAACCATTGGCACATCATCTTGGAGCAGCCAAAGTAGATGAGTTAACCAAGAGGGAGTTCTTCATACCCTGTCTGACTAATCTAATTCAAGTTTTAGTGGGCAGATGTTCAAGCTGTTCTCAAGTCAACTCCAGAGGAGGAAAATTCCAGATGGTAAAAGACTGAGGGGAAGTAACCCTGGTGAAATAGGGGAAATGGACTTTACCAATATGAAAGTGGGTCCAGGTAGATCTTCCTCCTTGCTTGTGTTTACAGAAGCAAGAGTCAGCAGTTAAAGTTAACCAATGAAGGATTATCTGCTGATTCTTGCTTCTGGTAATCGGCTTGATGCTTTGTGCACTTCCCCTTGATTGGTAACTTTAATTGGCTGTTGTACTTTTAAAAAGGCCCTGTAACTTGTACCTTGTGACCACATTCCTCCTGAGTTGAGTGTCAGACCTGCGTCATAATTAAATTAAACCCTCCTTTAAAACTCTACGTGGTTTAATGAGTGGTCTTTCTGCTGAGACTTTACAACAGCAAACAAGATCACACTCATTCTTGGGACATAAGAAAACATCATATACTTGGCAGGGAAATAGTATCAGGCTCTGTTTCTGAACACAACCCTTAGGTCCTTCAAACAGTCAGGTGGAAGAGTCACTGGGTCAGCTTAGAGTAAGTGCCCTGCACATATTCTTTTACTTGTAGTAAAAACAATAACAAAGATATATTTACCAATTAAGCAGGTCATGATTGAATAACAAAATGCTCTTTGAAAATATGATTATATAAGATGGAAGGCTTAGTGAAAAACTTTATGGGACCTAAGATTTCAGCTCTTTGGCTAAAATATAAGAAGAAGTAAAAATGATTTTAATAGACACAGAGATTGCAGCTGAACTCCCAGAGAAGCAGCAAACCTGAGATTTATTTCAATGAAATAAGAATGTTGGTAAATGGCAAAATACCTTTTCATTTGGCAGATATTTGAGGATTTTAGTGATATTAAATGTGTTTCAGATCTCTTTTACTTATTAAATAAACCTTCATCTAACAGGTTTTGAAAACCCTAATAATAAATGTAGTTCAAATGTTTGGTCTACAGGGGAAATGAATGTGCACATGCTTAAGCCTACTACATCTTTAGTAGCTAGATAGGAAATGAGCCTTTTTGTTGCTATCCTGAGGCTCTTACAGTCCCTCTCAGGTATGCCACTGTCAGATCATGTTTGCCTCTGGGGATAGCAATTATACCACTCATTCCTCAGGATGCCATGCCAGTACTAAGGGTAACTAGATGAAGTCATTCTTCCCAAAATTATGCATAGAATTTTAATCTGTATGTGTTTTATTCAAAGTAGATAGTTATAACTCTTATAGCGTAATCAAAAGGCTCAAATTCTCCTGGAAGGGTAAGACCGGACATGCCTTGATTGTGTACATGAGCTAGCAACTGTGTTTTATCATCTCTATACCTTTGTATCTGACAAATGCAGGTTCTATAATGGCCAGTATATGTGCATATTTTGGGCCATGACATATCGTTCAGGTAGTTATTCAAACATTCATATAGGCATTTCAGTAAGGGTGTCTTTCTGCAGATAATATTAACATTTCAATTGGTGGGGCTCTAAATAAAGTAGATTGCCCTCTATACTGAGGTTAAGTCTGATATAATGAGTTTAAGGTCTGAGGCAAAAGTTTAGCCTCCTTGGACATATACATACACATATATATGTATTTATGATATGAATATGCATATAAACATGTATCTATGAATATATGTATGTGTATGTTTAGAGGACAGATATGAATACAAAGTCTCATGAGAAGTTTAAGAGGCAGCTCCGTGGGAAAAGGAATGGAAACTGCTACTCAATCTTGGCATTACAGGAACTATTCTCATACATATGACCAGTAGGAATGGTATATTTTGACTAGGAATTTTTATGTCCTGACTCAAAATAGTAAAAGGGACAGTAATAAAGTCACTTCAGTTGTTCATATATGATTATTATTATCACTATTACCCCAGCTTACACCTCTACCAAACACTATCTTTATTAAACGTGTAAGTGAATTATGAAGAAGTGAAGAAATCAAGTCTTATTAAATAAATGAGAATTCCTTGTCATGATAACAAACATTCATGAAATTACAGTAATGTGGATAGTTTAACATTTCTTAAGAAACAGGACTTGGGCTGGAGATGTAAATCCACACAATAGCTGCTTTCTCTCTGCAGGCCACAGCTACATTCTTTAATGCTGCCTCTGCTTCTTGTCATCTACTTCCTCTTCCTTCTCTTCTTTATCTCTCCTATCCCCCTTCTCCCTTTTCTTCTATTCCCCTTCTTTGCTGTCATCACAGCCTGTAAAAGTGACTTATCTTTCCAGATCACAGTCCAACATTGGCAGAAGTCGACAAGAATTTAGCTGAAACTTGAAGCACAAATCATGGAATAATGCTGCTTGCTGGCTTGCTCGCTGACTTGCTCGATATCTCATGCTTAGCTAGCTTTCTTGCATAGCACAGCATTTAGGGATTGGTGCTGCCCATAGTGGTCTGGGACATCTTTCAGCAGTTATCAAAACAGTCTACCACAGATACGCCCATAGGCCAATGAGATCTGAGAAATCACTTAATTGAGACATCCTACTTAGATTTCCCTAGCCAGTGTCAAGTTGACAGTTAAAGCAAAGTGGACACAACAGTGACAGAGAGAAATTTTGAGAGATTTCAGACACTGTTGAATTATGAAATATTTTCAAATATATAAGGTATATTAGTGATCAGACTCAACTTTAAATCCAAATTTCATTTGTCTGTCATAAGTTATTCACATAGCCTGCACATAATTTGATACAATAATTTTAGCTTATTTGTATTTTAAATTTTTTGATTTATTTATTTTTATTTTATGTAAATGAATGTTTTGCCTACATGTATATAAATGCTTCGCCTGTGTGCAATGCCCATGGAGGCCAGAAGAGGGTGTTGTAAACCATAAAACTGAAGTTACAGGTGGTTGTTAACTGCCATATGGGTGCTAACCAGTGGTCTTAACCACTGAGTAATCTCTCCAGCCCCTGTACTTGTGTTTTTGACCACAGTACTTCCTCTTACATGAGGTCAGCCATAGAATTTTTTTACTTGTAGCATCCAATCCTAACAGCCTCCAACAGCTTTTGAGAATTTTGGATTACAGATTTTTGGATTAATCAAGCTGTGTGTGTGTGTGTGTGTGTGTGTATGTGTGTGTGGGTGTGCTCACATACATGTATGGATATGCAAATTATATGTGGAGTTTCTTGACTGAACAATATACAACTTGATCTAATTTTTCGATTACTACTGCTTCCAATCTAATAAAACTAAACAATTGCTGGGTGTAGTGGTGCACATCTTTAATCCCAGCACTTGGGAGGCAGAGGCAGGTGGGTCTCTGTGAGTTCAAGGCCAGCCTGGTCTATAGAGCAAGCTCCAGGCCAGCTAGGACTAAAGGGGAGAACCTGTCTTCAAAAATTACAAAAAAAAAAAAAAAAAAAAAAAAACAAAACAAAAAAACAAAACAAACAAACAAAAAAAACTAAAATATAATGGTTTCATTCCCAAGTTACTTAATATCTGCTTCTTTATACATACATGAATCTTGTTTTTTAATTCATCTCAAGGGTGATTTGGGAGGAAAGTTAGATAAGAAAAGAGCTCATAATGCTGCAGGCAGAAAACCCAAGTTAAATGGCAGGAAGCATGGTGGAGGCAACAGTGGTTCACAGTCTCAGGCCATAGCAGTTCCCTGTGGTCAGGCCAAGGTCATGCACTTTGTTCAGACCACTTCCATTGTTACATCTGAGATTCTGCTTATTGCAAGATCTTTTCTTGGTTTACAATATAGTACTCAGACTAACTCAGCTCGTTCTGACCTCTTTTAGCTTTGATCACTTCCAGGAAAGACATATTGATGAGCTATTGTAATTTACATGTTTGCAAAAAATGTTATACCTGAACCAGAGTGAGGAAAAATTTAATTTCTGACATATCTCAAAGCACTTCATCTGCATGTTTCTAGGAAAGACAAGATGACTCACAGTCATTTTTATTGCCCACCGCCTTCACACACTGCTCATTTCTGAGATGCTTCCAGGGAATATAACTGAATGAACAATCTTCTTCCAGAAGGAAGCAATCCATTCTATTTTTCTTATTTGTGCCATAATTTGTTTCAATGCATTAGTTAATGATTGTACAAATTTAATGTTATGGACATTCTGTGAGTTACATAGAATTAAAGCAAGTATTACACCCAGCCAACCTGACATTTGCCTTCAGAAATCCACCAAATCATGAGGATTTCCATTTGAATTATGTAAGGCATCTGTCAGATTTACTTGACCTTTCCCTTTCCTTTTCTAAGACTTTAGCCTGGCTCCTTCCTAATGGCCTCAGTGTCCCGTGTCTCATTCTTACTCTCCCTGTTATCCACCCAGCCACTTTCTTGCTTCTTGTTTATCTTTTGGGCAAGACCAAAAATATTTCTGTTTGTCTGTATTGAGTTTAAAATGGTTTAGGATGTTCAGGTTATTTAGATAAAATGAATCTTAGGTTTTATTTTCCTCTTCCTAAAGAAGCCAGGTTTGGACTCAATCCTGTGGTTACTCTCAAGTTGTCCTTCATGTTGAGGAACAGTCTGATTTCTCTAGTTTTACAGATTGTATCATCTTTTTCCATCCATTTCAGGTCACATATCCTGATGACTACCTTCCTGAATAATTTATCAATGTAAAGGGATAGGAAGTATGCCCTGTAGGGAATTGCTTACATTTTAAAAATATTTTAAATACTTTTATTGATGAATTGTATATTTCATTCATTATCTTTCAGCCCGATTCAGACACATTCCCCTCTCCCTGCTCCCATCCCACTCCTGTTCATGCCTTCTGCCATACATATCCTGCATCTTTCTCTTAGGCTTTCCAAAGATTTTCCCTGCAGAGGCTTGTTGTTTGGGACAGAGTTTAACTGTATCATTCAGTTCTTTAACCCAGTCTTTATGTTGTTGTTGTTTTTCCCTCCCCTTTGTAGTGCTCCAACATATATTATTATATATATATATATATATAATATATATATATATATATATACCAATATAGGCATCACATATGCATCAAAATTATGACCTGTAGAATAAACTGTGGTCATTTCTTTTCTTATTTATTTTTTTGAGTAGTCTATATGTTCCGGATATGAATACTCTGTCAGATATATCACTGGTGAAATTCCCACCCTGTGGGTTTTCTCTTCACTTCTTTGTATTATTTCTTTCACTGTAAAGAAGCTTTTGAGTTTGATGAGGTCCCATTTGTCAACTGTTGACCTTATTTCCTGTGCTGTCTGATTTAGAAGGTCTTTTTCTATGCCTATCTCTTGTAGTTGTGTAACTTTTTTTCATCACCTTCAGGGTTTTGGGTTTCACATTGAGATCTTTGATGCACTTGGATTGATTTTTGTATAGGTGAGATGAAGGAGTTTAATATTGTTCTACAAATGGTAATCCAGTATTGCCAGCACCATTTGCTGAAGATGTATCATTCCTCCATTGAGGTGGCTGAAATTGTATGAGCTCAAGTTTGGATTTTCATTTTGTTCCATTGGTCAACAGGTTGTTTTTATGTCAGTACCAGACTGTCTTTTATGATTATGGCCCTGTAAAATAATGAAGTCTGCTAGAGAAGTTCCTGTATTTCACTTTTCTCAGAGTTGCTTTAGCTAATTGGGTCTTTTTGTTTTCCATAGAATTTAAGGATGTTTTTTCCAAGTCTGTGAAAAAAACTCATGGGATTTTGATTTGGATTGCATTGACTCTGTTAACAACTTTGGTAAAAATGACATTTTTATTATATATTTTTTTCATCATTGTCTTTCCATCTTTTTTTATTCATTTTCAATCTCCTTCTTCAGGTTTTAAGTTTGGGCTTTTTTTTTTTTTTTTTTTTTGGTAGAGGTTTTTGGGATCCTTGGTTAGGTTTGTTCCCAGGTATTTTTTAGGCTATTGTGAGTGGGAAGGTCTTCTTATATTCCTTCTTCACTTGTTTATTGTTTTGTAAAGAAAGGCTACTGATTTTTCTAGGTTAGTTTTGTAACCCACCACTTTGATGAAACTCTTGTTTCTAGGAGTTTTCTGGTGGAATTTTTAGCATCCCTTAGGTAAACTTTCATATCATCTGCAAAAAGGGAAAGCTAAGGTTTTCAAATTTAGTAGATTATAGGTTTTGGAAGTATTCCCCTATGATTGTTTGGATATTTTCATTGTCTGTTGTGATGTTTCCCCACAGGTTTTGTTGTGTTGTATTGTCCTTTTTGTTCAGATCCATGAATACTTTCATTTCACTCTTTATTTCTTCCCTGACCCATTCATTATTCAGGATTGTGTTGTTTCATCTACAGGTGTTCTTGTAGGTAGTAGGGCTTATTCTCATGTTCACATTGACCGTTATTTCACTGTGGTCTGATAGAATACATGAAATAATTTCAGTCCTTTAGTATTTATTGAGATTTCGTGTCCCAGTATGTGGTGGATTTAGGATAATTTTCTACGAGGTGCTGATTAGAATGTGTATTCTCGGGGGGCCTGGCTCAGGGGCCATAGTGAGGACCTGTGTCAGGGTGCAGGAGCAGCCCGCCACTGCTCCAGGCAGGTAAAAAATTTGGGCATTGACCCATGGGGTGCTGGACAATTGATTTGCTGAGTTGTGGCAGAGGGGCTAGTGGGTGACAGACCTAGATTGGACCCCTAAACCCCGGCAGAGGGTGGATGCCCGGCTGAGTGGCCCTGCCCTCCTAGTAGGCGGAAGTGGGAAGTGGTCCTGGGTTTGGGTGCCTGGCTCAGGGGCCATAGTGGAGTCCTGTGTCAGGGCACAGGAGCAGCCTGCCACTGCTCCAGGCAGGTACTGGGGCATGGCTAAGTCAGGAATTCCCCCCTCCCCCCCCCCAACAACTGGAATAGAGGAGAGAGTATCCAGTGGATTAAGAGAACCTTCAGAACAGGAAAGGAAGAGACTTCCATTATCCAATATATAAACAAAAGTGAAAGCCTGAAACCTAGACAAGTCAACACTCCATAAACAAGGAGGAGGGAAGAAAGGGGAAAAAAAAGCATCGGAAGGAGGCAAGCAAAATAAAACAAGCTTTCAGCCCTCACACACTGAAAAATCATTTCAGATTTGAATCACAAAAGGGAAACCAACATGCCAGGGACATGACGAAGGGACAACATGGGAAAGGTGCAGGATAACTCCACACCAAGCTCTACCAACCCTGTAGGAGATAGCTACAATTGGATGCCCCTGGAGGTGACCCCAGAAACAGAACTTAGAGGAATAATTGCAGACCTATGCAGAGAAATTAAAGAACATAAAGAAGAATTCAGAGAAGTAAAGAGATTGACAAACTCCAGAAAGAACTAGAAAGAGAAAAATACAAACACCTTAAGGAAGTAGAAACACTGAAAAAGGAAGCCAACCAACGAAGTAAGGAGTACCAAGAAGAGATTGAGAAACTCAGAAAGGAAATGGGTATATTAAAGAAATCACAGGATGAAATGAAATAGGAAATAGAACACTCATCCAACCAGGAAGAAAGGAAAGGAAAAAGCCTCAGAAATAGAATGGAGGAAGCACAACAAAGAATATAAGATCTGGAAGATAACACAGATCAACTAAAAAACTCAAATAAAGATTATGAAAAATTTAAAAATACACAAAAGTGGAACAACCAGGAAATATGGGACACTATGAAAAGATCAAACCTCTGCATCATAGGAATAGAGGAAGGAGAAGAATCTCAAGAGAATAGTATAGATCAGATCGTCAACAGAATAATAGATGAAAACTTTCCCAAACTAAAAGTAGACAAACCCATTCAAATACAAGAAGCACATAGGACTCCAAATAGACAAGATCAGAAAAGAAACTCCCCACACCATATCATAGTCAAAATGCTAGATGCCCAAAACAAAGATAAAATTCTGAAGGCCACAAAAGAAAAACAAGTCACATACAAAGGGAAACCCATCAGAATAACAAAACATGAAAGCAAGAAGAACATGGAGCAAAGCATTCCCAGTGTTTAAGGACTATGGATGCCAACACCATGAATTACTTTTTACCCAGCAAAATGTCGATTACAGTTGAAAAAGAGACAATCTTCCAAGACATAAAACAAAAAGATGACTAAAGAATACATATCCAGCAAACCAACTCTCCAGAAAATACTTGAAGCAATTCAAAGGCAGAAGGGAGGAATCAACTATCCTCAGCACTAGGAAAAAGAAACAATAAAAAATATAAACTAGGAGAAGATATCAGAGACCAAAACCAAATGGGAAATAAGGTGAAGGAAACAACATTCATCTTTCAATTATAACCTTAAATATTAATGGGGCTGAACTCCCCAATCAAAAGGCATAACTGGCAGAATGGGATTAGGAAACAAAAATCCATCTACATGCCTGTTCTAAAAGAAAACCCATCTCAATTTCAAGGATAGGCACTAATTTAAGATGAAGGGATGAAAGAAAACATTCCAAGCAAATTCGCGTACCAAAAAGAAAGCCAGGTTGTTGCTATTCTAATATCAGGACAAAATAGACTTCAAAGCAAAAGAAATCAAAAGAGGAAAAAGAGGGCCATTACATCTTCATTAAAGGAACAATTGACGATTGAAGAACTCACAATCATGAATATATATGACTCAAACTCTGGTGCACCAAAATCTGGTGCACCAAACTTTGTAAAGAAGATTCTTTCAGGATCCAAGCTCAGATAACCCCAGCACACTAATAAATAGTAGGGGACTTCAATACCCCACTAAGTCCTTTAGACAGATCAACATGACAAAGGATAAACAGAGAAGACATCTGAACTGAATGATACAGTAAAACCAATGGACTTCACAGACATCTATCGGATATTATTCCACCCCAACACCAGAGAATACCCTTTCTACTCATCACCCCACAAAACATTCTTCCAAAATAGATCATTTATACTGGGACACAGGGAAAAAACTCAACAAAATACAAAACATTAAATAATCTCATGCATTATATCACCACAGTGCATTGCAAAAAAAAATCTCAAACAACACCAGGATAAACCCTAAAATCTAAGAAACACATGGAGGACTAAACAACACTCTCCTGAATAATGAATGCGGTCAAGGAAGAAATAAAGATAAAAAAACATTCCCGGAACTGAATGAACAATGATAAAACAACACAAATATAATCCATATGGACACTTTAAAGCGACAGTCCCTAAGGAAGTTTATATCTCTAAGTGCCACGATTTAAAAAAAAACAGAAAGATACAAATCGTGAACGATCTAGCACTCCAGCTAAAGGTACTTGAGAGACAACTATATATAATGAACCCTAAAACGCAGCAGACAAGAAGAAATAACAAAATCAGAACAGAGATTAATGAAATAGAAAGAAGAAAATGATACAAAAATTATCAATGAATCTAAGAGCTTTTTTTTGTAAGGTTAAACAAGATAGACAAACTCCAGGTTAACCAAAAGAAAGAAGGAACATCTCCAAATGAATAGAATCTGGGATGAAAGAGGAAATATCACAACAACAATTGAAAAAATCCAGACAATCATATGGATTACTTTATTTTTTTTAATTTTTTTTATTATTTATTTTGTTATGTGTAGGAATGTGATTGTGCTGCATGTAGGTTGCTGCACCGGTGTCGTGCAATTGCCGCGGAGGTCAGAAAGCGGTCTCATTCCTCTTGGAACTCGGAGTTCTCCTGTATGCAGTTTACAGACCGGTTTAGCCTCCATGTGGGTGACTTGCCGGAGACGAACCCGGGTCCTCTGCAAGATCGTCGATGCTCTAACCCGTCGGTGCTCTTAACCGCTAGGCTATCTCTCCAGCCCA
This sequence comes from Rhizomys pruinosus, assembly GCA_009823505.1. NCBI lineage: Eukaryota > Metazoa > Chordata > Mammalia > Rodentia > Spalacidae > Rhizomys > Rhizomys pruinosus. Next base: position 215,484 of record VZQC01004735.1, on the reverse strand, counting down.
TGGGATTACTTTAAAAACCTATACTCTACTAAGTTTGAAAACCTAGAAGAAATGGATGAATATGTGAAATCCTGGGAATCACCAAAGCTCAACCAAGAAGAGATCAACAGGTTAAATACACCAATAATATATGAAGAAATTGAAGATGCAATAAGCCAACCAAAAAATGCCCAGGCCCAGATGGTTTCACAGCAGAATTCTATAAAATATTTCAAAAAGACAACCATTACTACTTAAGTTGTTTAGAAGGATACAAACAGAGGGAGTTCTCCCAGATTCCTTCTATGAAGCCAGCATCACACAAATACCAAAACCAGGCAAAGATGCAACCAAAAAGGAGAACTATAGACCCATCTTCCTAATGAACACAGATGCCAAAATTCTAAGTAGGATACTGGCAAATCGCATGCAGATGCACATCAAGATCATCCACCATGACCAAGTCGGATTCATACCAGAGATGCAGGGATGGTTCAACATATGAAAATCAATAAATATCATCAAGCATATAAATGGACTGAATGACAAAAACCACACCATCATCTTAAATGACACGGAGAAAGCCTTTGACAAAATCCAGCATCCCTTCATGTTTAAAGTCATAGAGGGAATTGGATTGGAGGGATCATTCCTTAATGTAATCAAAGCCATATACAGGAAACCCACAGCCAATATCATATTAAATGGGGAAACAACAGAAACATTCCCCTTAAGGGTAGGAACTCGGCAAGGGTGCCCCATGTCACCACTCCTTTTCAATATACTGCTTGAAACCCTTGCTAGGGTAATAAGGCAAGAAAAGGAAATTAAAGGAGTTCTAATCGGAAAAGAGGAAGTCAAGATATCCCTTTTTGCTGATGATATGATTGTCTACTTAAGGGATGCTAAGAAGTCCACCAGGAAACTCCTAGAAACAATTAAGAACTTCAGTAAATTGGAAGGATACAAAATAAATATAGAAAAATCAGTAGCCTTTCTCTACACCAACAGTAGGCAACTGAAGAAGGAATACAAGGAGAACTTACCAATCACAATAACCTCAAAGTCAATAAAATACCTAGGAACAAACCTAACCAAAGACACCAATGATATCTACAACAAAAATTTTAAACCTCTGAAGAAGGAAATTTAAGAAGACATCAGAAGATGGAAAACCTCCCATGCTCATGGATTGGGAAAATAAACATAGTAAAAATGTCCATTCGACCTAAACTCATATACAGATTTAATGAAATCCCAATCAAAATCCCAAAGAGATTATTCACAGGTTTGGAAAAAAAATCCTCAATTTCATTGGAAATACAAAAGATCCTGAATAGCCAAAACAACTCTGGGTGAAAAGAGTAATACAGGGGGATTGCTCTACCAGACATCAAACTATACTACAGGGCTATAGTCATAAAAACAGCTTGGTACTGGCACAAAGCAGACCAGTTGACCAATGAAATAAAACTGAAGATCCCAACCTGAGCACATACAATTTCAGCCACGTCATATTTGACAAGGGGGCCAAGAAGATACACTGGAGGAAAGATAGCATCTTTAACAATTGGTGTTGGCAAAACTGGATCACCACATTTAGAAGAATGAAATTAAACCCCTACCTCTCTCCCTGTACAAAAGTCAATTCCAGATGGATCAAAGACAGCGTGAAATCCAAAACTCTGGAGGTGATAGAAGAGAAACTTGGCAGCAGGCTACAAGACATAGGTGTAGGAAAAGACTTCCTAAATCAGACAGCAGCTGCACAAGAAGTAAGATTGACAACTGACAAATGGGACCTCAATAAACTCAAAAGCTTCTGTGCATCAAAGGAAACAATAAAGGAAGTGAAGAGATAACCCACAGAATGGGAGGAAACCTTCACAGCAGATACATCTGACAAAGCATTCATTTCCAGATTATACAACCTACTCAAAAAGCAAAGAAGAAAGAAAACAAATGAATCACTCAAAAGATGGAGCAAAGATCTGAATAGAGACTTCACAACGAGGAATTAGAGATGGCTGAAAAACACCTAAAGAATTGTTCAACATCGCTAATAATTAAGGAAATGCAAATTGAAACCACTTTAAGATACCATCTTACTCCAATAAGACTGGCTAGGATCAGGAAAACAAATGATGCCAAGTTCTGGAGAGGTTGTGCGGGAAGGGGAACACTCATCCATTGCTGGTGGGAATGTAAACTTGTACAGCCACTATGGAAAGCAGTGTGGAGAACCCTCAGAACACTCAAAATGAGTCTGCCATTTGACCCAGTCATACCACTCCTGAGTATATACCCACAAGACTCATCTTACTGCAGAAATACATGCACAGCTATATTTATTGCAGCTCTGTTCACAATAGCAAAAAGCTGGAACCAACCCAAGTGCCCTTCAACTGACGAGTGGATAGAGAAAATGTGGTACATGTACACAATGGAATTCCTTGCAGAGGTAAAGAAAGACAGCATCAAGAAATTTGAAGGGCAATTGGTTGGAGCTAGAAGACATTATGTAAGTGAAGAGCTAAGTAACAACAGTCCCAGACAAACAAATGACAAAATGGTATCTCTCATATGTGGATTGTAGATTACCCAATAATCCAGTACTAAATATCTGCGCATGAGGGGGATTGCATACTTAAACCGAAGTACAAAAGACAGAAAAGAATTGCAATCAGAAAAACTGTGAGTGAATGGTGATATACCGGCTGAATGGGTGCCGAAAGTGCACGTGTAGCGGAGATTGACATGGGTGTCTATTCGATTAATGCATATTTTAATTGATGTGAGTTCAAAAGTATCCAGTTTTGCCCCAGACTCTGTCTACAGTTACACATGTTGTTTTAGGACTTAGAAAAGTACATATGTGTATATTAACCCCACATTGTTTTAAAGGCTCTGATAAAAACAGTAAGTTATCGGAGTTCGTTCGGTTAATTGGAGATAGATATAAATTTGCTGTTGTTCACTTTTGTTTTAATTAAAATCTGTATGACAGTACCTTTGGGATTGGCATATAAAAATGTTCTCTATACTTTTTCCATTGTACAGTATCACCTTTGTAGCATGCTGTGCCCTGTATTATCCTTTGTTAGAATCCTTACCGTAGGATGTGATTTTTTAACTTAGAGGCGATTGTTGCTTCCAATTGGTCACGTGCTAGTCACCAAACAGCATGGGAAGTTTTGATGAAATCTGTGCCTCAACTCCACCCTATTATAGTGATGTGTAATCCGCTGCTTTTGAGACTCATGGTCAAAAAACAAAAACCTAAACTAAAAAATGGGGAATACAGATAGATGTGAAAAATTTTTGTCAATAAACCTTGCAACCCAAATCTTGAAAATAACTACGGGAAGGGATTTGTATCTTCCAACAGGGGACAGAATGTCACCAATTTGATGGCTGAGAAAGAAAATACCGCTTTGCAGTGAGTAGGATGACCAGAAAGTGCCAGCAGAAGAATGGATTGACTTTATCTGGGCATTGAAGGGAAAGAAAAGAAAAGCCTCAGATTGCTGCAGAATCAGGCCCCTCTGTGGATCATACTAGTAACAATTATTTTTAATGAGTCCTAATGAAGGCTTTACCTTTTAGGTGTGGCAAAGGTTTTAATACAAGAAAATTTCTTAACTCCCCCCCATAAAACAAGGACAAATATGATGCTGTTGCGTTGTTCTCCCAGCTGTGCTTGGAGCCAACCTCTTTACTGAGGTAAATCTCTTGTAAACATGGAGTAAAGCTGCCTTCTTTAATGACTAATAGACATAGGAAAATCCTGAATAGAGAATAATCATTCTCTATTCAGAACCAAAAAAAAAAAAAAAAAAAAAAAAAAAAAAAAAAAAAAAAAAAAAATATATTAATACAGGAGCTTGGACAATAACACCAATGGATATTCTACCAAGGAGATGTTGTCCAGGGTATCCAAGCCCCACAAAAGGTAAAGGCTCCTTGCCTCCAAATGGGCTGCTGCCAAAGGAAGGAGGGCGATTTAAGCCACTGCTGTTGTTGAATACCTGATGTAAACATTGGAAAGATGCATGGAGACTACACTTGTAAGTATAGAGATGGTCTGTGTGATGCCAGAGAGTGTTACAAGGACCACTAAACCAATAATTGCCAAATATAGTTCTCCTTGAGTCAAAAGACTCCTCCGTCAGCACCCAGCTACACCTCAACGGCCTGGAACATACTGTGCAGCAGTGGCAGCCATCGCTGCATTCCCAAAAAAACTCATCTGTATTATTAGCTCTCTCTTTGAGGAGTAACCATGGCTGATGTGTTACATCCCTCAATGGTAAGAGATTTTCTTAAGCCACAGTAAGACCCCTGTCATATTTAAATCAGAAAAGAAAATGTCATACATGGATTAACATTACCAAGCCAAACATCTGTTGTCTATACCAAAGTAACCTATCAAAACAATTAGTACTGTTTAAATACCAATAATCTTAATTGCTTGTGATCATTAGTAGGATCGAAAGCTCATGCCTGGATTAACTGTCAGTCCATGAAGTGAAATAACAGCCAGAATTGACCAGCGACCAAGACAAAACAGCTCCAGAGAAAGTAGCTGTTTTGCTCCTAATTTCCACCTGTGCCCTTTCTAAGCCTAGGGGAACAACTCTGCTGAAGAGGGGGGTGTGGTAGAATATAAGGGCTTTTGCAATTGGGGTGAATGGTGGAACTACAACAATATAGACTGACACTCGATTGATCACTCGATTAACATACAGCCCCCCCTGCTGGATGGTCGTGGGACCCTGGCTGTGTGGGTTTTGGGCACCACTGCATGCAATTGGTTTTACATGAGGATGCTTTGTACTCATAAAATTCTACAACTTATTGTTAAAAATGAAAACAACACATTGACTAGATTGTAGGAAAGTTACAGTAGAATGGATGATCTAGGAGGGGTGGGTGGGTGGGAGAACGGGGAGGGGATATATGCCTGAACTGATTTAAAAATCAATGTATGAAATCCACAAAGCTCAATATAAAAAGAAAATTAAAAAAAAAGAAAACAAAGTCTTCGTCCGTGGTGTTGTGGGGAATTTAGTAGATGTTTTCTGAGGTCCATTTTGTGTGTTGTAGTTAATTGTCAGTTCTGATGTCTCTCTTTTATTTTTTGTTCCTGGTTTGATTATTCCAAAGTGGCTTAGTGGGTATTAAGTCCCCTACTATAGTGTGCTGGGATTAATCGTTTATGTGTCATTGAGGTCCTTACAGAGTAATGGTATAAAGCTAGGTGCACCAGAGTTTGGTGCATCAAACATTAGAATGTGATCTTCCTGGTTAAGCATCGCTTTGATAAGGATGTATGTGCCCCTCTTCTGTCTCTTCTGATTGTAATTTATCTGAGGTTATTTTGTCTTATATTTCAGAATGGTCCCTCTCACAAGTTTTTTTTTTTTTTTTTTGGTATCATTTGCTTAGAATATTTTTTTCCATCCTTTCACTCTAAGTTAGTGTCTGTCCTTGAGGGTGTGATGGGTTTCTTGTAGAAAGCATATAGAAGGATTCTGTTTCCTAATCCATTATCCTAGTTTATTTCTTTTGATTGGGGAGTTTGGACCATTAATATTTAAGGTTCTTATTGTGAGATGTGTGTTTTTTTCCTTTCATCTTATTTTTTGTTTGCATTCTTGTTCTAAGTTTGTATTTAGTCTGTTATGCTTTTGTTAATTTCTCTCTTTAATTGCTTAGGGATAGTTGCTCCTTTCCTCTGTTCTTTGGATTGCTTCAAGTATTTTCTGAAGTGTTGGTGTTTTAGACATGTATTCCTTCATCTTATTTATGTCATGTAACATTTTTCTTTCTCTTTCATCTATAATTGACTTTTTTGCTGGGTATAGTAGTCTGGGTTGGCATCTAATGTCGTTTAGCACTGGGAATCATTTGGTCCATGTTCTTCTAGCTTTCATAGTTTGCACTGGAAGTCAGCTGTGATTCTGATGGGTTTCTCCTTACATGTAACTTGTTGCTTTTCTTTTATGGCTTTCAGTATGTTGTTTTTGTTTTGAGCATATAGAATTTTAACTGTTATATGGTGTGGGGAATTTCTTTTCTGGTCCTGTCTCTTTGGTGTTCTATGTGCTTCTTATATTTGTATGGGCTTGTCTTTCTTCAGTTTGGGGAAATTTTCCTGTTATCCTGTTGAAGATCTGGTCAATCATGTTGTCTTAGGATTCTTCTCCTGCCTCTATTCCTATGGTGCAAAGGTTTGGTATTTTCATAGTGTCCCACATTTCCTGGTTGCTCCACTCTTCTGGGTTTTTTAAATTTTTTATAATATTTACTTGAGCATTCTAGTTGCTCCATGTTATACTGCAGGTCTGATATTCTTTTTTCTGCTTCTTCCATTCTTCTTCTGAAGCTTTTTCCCATCCTTTCCTGTTTATTGGGCGAATGTTCAATTTCTTTTCATCCTTGATTTCTTTAGTATTTCCATTTCCTTCTAGAGCTTGTCATTCTCATCTTGTAGCTTCTTGGTTTGTTGGTCAGTTTCTTTTTTCATTTCATCCTGGGATCTTTTCAGTATTTCCACTTCCTTCTGAAGTTTGTCATTTTCTCCCTTTAGTTCTTTCCAATGTTGTCATGATCTCCCTCTAGATCCTTCTTGAGTTTTTCATTCTCTTCCCTTAGTTCTCTGATTTATTCTTTATATATTTTTTTTATTTCTTTGAACATGTCTACAATTGTTCTTCTAAGGTCCATGTCTTCGTTTCCTTCCAGGAAGATCTCATTGTAGGAATCTTCTGTAGGGTTGGTAGAGTTTGGCGTGGATTTATCATGAGCTTTATCCATGTTGTTTTTTCTTTGTTTCTCTGGCATGTGGATTTGTTTTTCTGTTTGTTTATTTGTTTGTTTGGATTCTGGTGCCTCAACGTTGGCTGCACTGACTGGAATCACTAATACTGTGCCTGCTAGATCCTCTGCTCCACAGCTCTACCAGCTTGAGGAGAGAGGGGGGCAGGGGTCGTTGTATTGCTACTTTGGGCCACACGCAGGTACCCTGTTGACCTGCTGGCATAAGTCTACGTCCACTCATGGTTTCCGGCTAATACCAAGTCTCCTCAGGTGGGGGGTGCACAAAGCATCAAGACCAGTGGGTCTCACCTGGGTGCATGCTGGTGCTGTGCTAGCTGCAAGTCTATGTCCAGGCATGCTGTGAGCCGGAACCCAAAGGTGGGAGGTTACTGACTGATACCAACCCTCCACTGGTGGGGGGTGCAAAACACCAAGGCCTGTGCATCTCACCTGGGTGCGTGCTGGTGTTGTGCTGGCCATGAGGCTATGTCCACTCATGTAGTGTGCTGGAATCTGAAGTTGGGAGGCTTCCAGCTATATTTTTATTGAACTTTTGTGTTCTTCATACAAAACATCTTAATCATCTTTATGCCACCTCCTCCATCCACACCTCTCCATAGCCCTCTTGCCATAGTTCATGAATTTTTTATATAAGTCAAGTTTGCATATGCAGATGTACCTCAGTACAAGTTCATCTACTGGAGTCTAGTGGATGCTGTCACCATTGCTTTAAGTTCATACAAGCAAGTTCCCAGAGGCATTGAAGTCTCTTTTTCCTTATGTTAATGCACCAACCCTTGCTCTTCTAATGTTTTTGTCCCCTCTTCCACAATGGTCTCTGAGCCCTGAATCAGTGAGTTTAATAAAAGAGTCCTAATCAGGGACACATTCTCAGAAGTCTTATTCTCTACACTTTGTCCAGCTGTCCAATGCATTCTGTGTGCCACACACTTTGTTGCATGTGGAAGCTTCACTAGTGAGAGTTGATAAATGTATTAGTATTCTCTCTACCCCATGTTCTGCTAGGTTCCATGAACCTTAGGTCTATAGATGTATCAAAGTCCCTGGGATCTCTCAGATATATATTCTCTGTTTGTGACCACTTGTAAGAACTCTGTAGTAGCTTCCATCTGTTGCAAAAAGAAGCTTCTTTGATGAGTGGCAAATAGTATACTTGTTTGCAAATATGGGGATCCATAATTAGCATATGTTGCAGAGAATTTTCCTTCCAGGGGGTACCCACATTTGTAGCCACACATAGTGTCCTGCCCTGCCTCTGCTGCTTTTAGTTCCCCAGTTATTAGGTTACTAGAAAAAGTAAGAAGTGCACTCTCCAACCTTAGTCACACTAGAGAATTTATTTGGCTTGCCTACAAAGTGATGGAGGTAAACGTACACTCACTAGCTGTGTGGCAGTCATCCCTTCCCAGCAATGCTACCCGGGACCCTGCCATGAATTCTGTGCCTTACACCCATGATAGTGAAATGATAAGAGAACCCCACCCCAACATGGTAGGCCTGTATACCCCCCAGCAGTGTCCCAGAGTGCCAGAGTTCCATATGCATTCCTGCAGTATCATGAGAACATGAGCATTGCTCCCACCAGCATTGCAGGAACCTCACTGTGGGTCGGCTTTGTCCTTAGCCCTTCCCTTTAAGTAAACCAGATTCCATAGTTCTCAGCTTGTCTGGTGATAAATCCATTTCAAAGAAGATGCACTCTATCCCACAGTCCACCACCACCTCTTCTTTGGCCCTTACAAAGTGCAAACCTCTTTCATGAGAGGGGCCGTGGAGGGGACTCTCATGCAGGAATGGGTCTCCTTTTGCCTGTGCTGTATTTGCTGGTTAGTTAGGTCAGTCTGGCCCTGGCCCCGACTCCTGGATGTAGTCATAACACCTGCTTTCTTTTAACTGACACCAGCTGGCTGCTGAGGGAGGCCTATGCTGGGCAAACTGCTCCCACATCCAGCAAGATTTTTCTCAGCAGAAAAAGGTACTCTGTTTAATTGGGGGGGTGGCATTGGGGGCAGTCATTATCCACCCACTGAACCATTTTTATTCATCATATGCCTTTTGTAAACTGTTTCTCAGGCTTTAAGGCCTCCCAGAGGCTTTTTGAGCACAGTATTTGGCTTTTTTCAATTTTGTTAATCAATTTTTTCTTTAGGAACTCGGGCTTGAAATAGATCCTGTTACATCTGTCTCCTACTAACCTAAGCAGACTTCTTGTTTTGTTTTGTCCTTTTTATATCTCCTCTAGGTTGCTTCACTCCTTTACAGACATATTTTACATGCTGGCCTAAATCACCTAGATTTGACAAAACATCCCTTATTTTATAAAGACTCTGTCCCTTCAAGAGGCTCAGTACAGCTATTAAAGTTTTATAGCACTCTTGAGGTCCTTGTTCAATCAAGCTTTTTTTTTAAATCACTGGTAAACACAACTATATCTGGCCCAGTGAACTGGATACTATATATTGCTTTCCTCATACTTAGTTCTCTTAGTAGCACTTGCCCCTCTCTTATCATTTTCCACCCCCCCTCCAGTATTTATGAGAACCTCCATTGAAGATAACCACTTATCTCCAGTTGCTCTTATTAGCCAATCCATTAGGGACTTATTCCCCTTGTGCTGTCTCAGGCTATGCAGGTATGTCTCATGTCAGGATTGGTGGTTATATTACTCAGCTTTCCTGCATTTGCAGCACTTAAAATAATTCTATGCACTCCCAGGTCCCACAGCCTTACAAGCCTGGGGTGAGGGGCTCCTTTACTGCCTGCTTGAAAAGTCTTTCACAATTCCAACAGCTCTACTGCGGAGTATTCCAGACTGTCTTAGTTTCCATCATTGGGCCATCACTAAAACCACCATTAGCATGAATTTTTCCTTTCTTTGTATTAAAGGTTGAACCCAAGGGACATCTGACACTTCTATGTCATTCTCCCCTTTATTATTATCTGCCTTTTCTCCTGGGTCTCCTAGCTGCAAAAACCATCAGGCTGACACTTCTACCTCCTTTTCTCCTTTATGCAAGTTACTACCAAGGTCAAAGCCAATACTGAGGAGACCAGCCTCTTATTTTTTTTTTTTTTGTTCTCACTTTTCCATTAAATCTTTGATTTCTCTTTGGGCCATCTCTCCTACTTGGGATATATCCTTAATAACATGCAGAAGGATCCAGGCCACCTCAGCCACAGCTTGTTACACACCCCACCTTTGATCTTCTATTTCAGGGCTCATAAAGTCTGCTCTAGGCTCTCTGTGGTTTTTCAAAATATTTCCACAATTATATGGTGGCCCCCACTGGTCAAGTAAGCATGCTTCTCCATACTTTAGAAGTGGATGACTATCCAGGGAATTTTCACACTGACTCTATCTGCCTATTCAGCTTCACGCTAGTTCCTCATCTTAAAGTCCATTGCCCAGTGCATGCCACTGCCACCGCTACACTAGCAAACACTGTGCTAAGAATCCACCATGCCAGGATTCCTTCTGCATTTTCCTCTGGTTTTATTTTAGTCTTTCTCTATAAAAGATAGTCTGCTATCACTATTCCTGTGATGCTTTGCCTAATCGTGCCTATTATACCAAATCTGTTGCAGAGAGTTTTCCTCCTGTGGGTGCCCACACGCAATACCCATGCAGGTAGCTTCCATCCCCACCTCTGCTTCTTTCACGTTCCCCAGTTACTAGGCAAAGCAAGGAGTAAGCTCTCCAATTTTGTTAGACTAGAGAATTTATTACTCTTCCCTACAAAGTGAAGGAGGAAAGCATACACTTACTAGCCAGGAGGCAGTTCTCCCTTCTCAACATGGTTTCCCAGAGTCTTGACATGAATTCCGTGCCCTATGCCCATGATGGGGAAATGTGGACACAGTCTCAGCCCCATGTGGCAGGTTTTTTATGCCTCAGCAGCATCCCAGAGTCCCAGAGTTCCGTCTGCCTTTGGCTGCATTACTAGAACACTAGTATTGCTCCCGCCAGCATCACAGGAACACAGTGCTGCTTGGCTTTGCCCTTAGCCCCTACCTCTAAGTAAACCATATTCCATAGTTCGCAGCTTGTCCAGTGATGAATCCATTTCAAAGAAGATACACTCTATCTCACAGCACAGAGTAATGAATTACATTTATCTCTGGATATAACAAAGATAGGGTTTTCTTTTTTTTTTTTTCCACAACATTTTTTTTATTGATGCTTTGTGCATTTCATACATCATTTTCCAATTCAGTTCAGGCATATCTCCCCTTCCCTTCACCCCCACCCCCACCCCAACCGAGATCATGCATTCTGCCATGACTGTCCTGCATATCTCTCTCAGTTTTTTTTTCCATTTTTTAGCTATAAGTGATAATCCATGAGTACAAGCATCCTTCATGTATAACCAATTTGCAGGCTGTTGTGCCCAAACACCCACAGCCCCACCTTCCAGCGGGGGGTGAGGGGTTGTATGTTCAATCAGGTTAATCAAATGAGGGTCCAAACTACATCTGCTGTAGTTTCACCCTTCACACCCAATCGAGCCTTACATTCTACCACGCCCCCTCTTCCGCAGATTATTCCTGGGCTTAGAAAAGGGGCACAAGTGGATGAGAAGCAGAACAGTCCATCTCTCTGGACTGTTGCTTGGATCTCGTCAATCTGGCTGTTTTCCTTTCATGGGCTGACAGTCGTCCAGGAATAACCTTTCGATCCTACTAATGAAGCACAGCAATTGATATATAGGTATTTAAGCAGCATTAATAGTTATGGTAGGTTTACTTTGTTATAGACATATATGTTTAGATGAGATGTTGACCCGAGCATACATTTTTTCCTGTTAAATATGACGGGGTCTTTCTGTGGTTATGATATCTCCAACCGGTAGGATGTAAGCTTGTGGCATCAGCCATGGGTCTTCCTCCAAGGAGAGAGCCAATAGCCAATTAGATTTGGGATATACAGCATAGGGCTGCTCGGCTGCACATTATTTCCAGGCAGGTGGGTGTAGCTGGTGTGACGGTGGAGTCTTGCTTGACTCAGGGGACCCGTATTTGCTTTATTGGTTTTGCTTGGTAACACTCTCTGTATTCATGATGCATCATTTTCTTATAGATTATGACCTCTTCTGCCATGTGCATTTGGCTTACACTTTTTTTTTAATACTTTGTTGCCTGGTGTGCATGGTTTTATGACATCAGCTCCAAAGTTAAAGGCCCCAACAGGAAATTTTGTGAGCCGAACTACCTTGAGACTGTGTTTCAGGCAAACCATCAAAACTACATATTCAAGAAGAAATTTATCTGTCCCCTACTTTGTCCAAATTGTATTGGAAACAAACTATAACCAATGATTGAATTAAGGAGTTGGACTTCTAATATTCCTATTTTTGAAGAAAGAGATTTGTCCTCTCAGGTGCCAAACTCCTATTAATGAAGAGGGATTAAAAGTTCTGTTCATTTTCTTTTCTGCCTTATTCATATTATATATATATATATATTATAATTATATATATAATATATATATATATATAATATATAACCTTTTTTCCAAAGCCAATTTTTAATTGAAGTTTTGTGTATTTTATACAACATTTCTTAATCAAATCTAGACCCATTCCCCCTTCCTTCCCCCACCCCACCAGAGCTCATGCATTCTGCCATACATGTGTTTCATCTTTTTCTCAGTCTTTCTTAAAATTTCTGATGCAGAAGTTTACTGTTTGTAGCAGAAGTTTACTGTTTTAGTCAGATTTTTGACCCAGGGTTTTTTGTTGTTGTTTCTTCCAATTTGTATTACTCCAAAATATGCATATATACATATATCAATATTTTTGACATCATAGGCTTTAGGAACTTCAGCTTATGCTTTCTTCCTTTTTTTTCTTTATTAGACTGAAAAATGTTATGTTTTCCTTAAGGAAGTATTTGAAATCTTCTCCTTGGGAAGCCCAAACAACCATCAATCCTGCCCTTGTGCTCCACACTGTGGTTTTCCCTTCCCATGGTCACCAAATGAGGTCCAGTAAGCATCACGTCCTATTTTGAGTTTCCTGTACTGGCCTCCACATGATACAGCCTGGGTAGTCCAACAATGGTAGTCTATACTCTGAAGAGGCTGAAACCCAGTAGCTTCTCAGTCCACAAGCTGGATGTCTCAGCAGTCCCCATCTGGCAGTGAAGTTTTGGAGGGTTCTTGGAGAGACATGAGTCTTCAGTACACATTGGAAGGTTGAAAAACTATGTCCAATGTCTTTGAAGGGTGGCAAAAGCAGTGGCAGCCACAGGGTAGATGCACTGCAAATTTCATGATGTCAACTGCCCTATTTCTTTTTTAAAGAGCATTTAAATTTTTTTGTAACAACTTTTGTTTTCATGACAAATTGTAGAAGACTGTACAAAGAGTCACCCTATTCCCTGTGCCTGTAACTGAATGCAGATTTGCACAAGGCTAAAAGAAGTTCATGCAAGACATAGAGTAAATGAAAGTTTGTGATTACAGCAGGTAAAAGAGAGTACAATAATTACTACAAAAGCAATGCCCTCCTCCAACATAGGAATCATTTGGATCCTATTTGGAGGGCTATACGTTGTTATACAGAAAATATCTTTCGGGCTGGCTCATTCCCAAATATACTAGTATAGTTTTTGTACTTAATATTTACCACCGAAGCCAGGGACTCAGGATTTGAATACCTACTAGTGTCAAATGGTCTCTAATGGTGGTAGTGTTTGGAGAGGTTCCAGGAACTTAGGTGGCCAGGCTGAGCTGGAGAAAGTGGGACTTGTGGGTGAGCTATGGGTTGATAGAATCCCTGGTTGCTTCCTGTCTCTCCTTTTTGCTTCCTGGCCCTCCACGATGTGGCGTCACTGCTCAGCCATGTGATGCTTCATCATAGTGGACTGAATCTTTTGAAAGCATGAGCCAAAATCAGTCCTCCCTCTTTGAGGTTTTCAATGGCCAAGAATCTGGTAACAGTGATGGAAAAGTAACTAATATATTCAGTTAAGGAATACTTACTATTCCATAGATCCTTACTATGATCAATTTAACGACATGATTTAAAGGGAAAGATGGCGGACACATTTAAGGGCAAGTATAGCTAAGGGTCATGGAGCTCATGTTCAAAAGGTTGAAATGGTGACAGTCATGATTCTAAGCATCCTCCACTTGTATCAAGTTTTAACTGAAAATAATGATAAGGTTACTTGAAGATGCATTGATATCAGAGTTGGAAAATGGCTGCTTCATTTAAGAGCTAACAATGATATATATGTTAGATTTACTGAGTTAATATTAATAGATTAGCTGAGGAACATATTTTATTCACCATCTTAGATCGTTTACTAAAGTCAGTGTTTGTTATGATTCCAGGGCCATACCCTACATATTACATTCTGTTAGCCATCATGTCTTGGTTACTCTAGATCTCCATAGTTTCTTAGACTTCTTCTTAAATTTTATTTATTTTTGTTTATTCTTATTTTATGTGCATGACTCTTTTGCCTGCATGTATATAAATGTGTGGAATGCCGGTGGAGGCCAGAGTAATGTCTCATAGCTAATTCCAGATTGACTAAAACTGACAATTTAAGTTAACCATAAGAAATCCACCCCTTGTCAGACTGACAACCAAACACATCTTCTAATGTCACAGTCAATTTCCAAATGAAGACAGTAACAAGTTCATAATTCCATGTAACACAGCATAACAATGCCATGTACAAGTGAAAACATGCTCTACTTCCTCAGGCATAGGTGGCAAATTGTATATGATAACATATTTTACCAATACTTAATTACTGATCTTATCTCAATGGATGTGATATTACATGGCAAACAAACAAGACTGGAAACACAATTGCTTTTTATATTATATTATATTATATTACATTATATTATATTATATTGTATTATATTTATTATATTATATGAGGATAATTTTGTCTTTTTTAAGACAGGGTCTTTAGTCTCAGCTGGCCTGGAGCTTGCTATGTAGACCAGGCTGGCCTGGGACTCACAGGGGCTCAGTGGTGGTCTCTGCTATTGGCACATTTGGCACTCAGCAGCTGTAGCTGCTGAGTGCCATGGTGAGCAAAGTCCATGTTGCTGAGCCCATGCATAACTTCCATCTCTAACATCATGACCACTTTGTTTATGAGCCCATTGTTAATGACTGGGTTGGCCAGGGAAAGAAGATGACTTGATTATTGAAGTCATCCTCTGCTGAAGACACATTTTGATGAACATTTACATGGGACACAAGTTATCTTCACATCCTGTTCATTCGAAGGTACTTATATACATAACTTATCACCACGTTTTGAATTATTTTCTTTCCAAGTCCATGATCATCCAAGGTATTCATCTCATGAATCAGTGTATAATCACATATCTGACCATTTCTTTCCTTCTAAGAATAATGCACAACTGTGGGTATTGCCTGAAGTGAATGTGACCTTTACTATTCTTCTTTGGGGTGCCAGGAGATGTAATGCTGCAGCTGTCTAGTTCTGGGTGATGCCTTCAGAGTGTTTTGAACCATTTGTAAGCCAGGCCTTAGTCTTTGCTTTCTTATTTACCTCAAATAAGTGTACCCTGTAAGGCCATACACAGGTGCATGCTTCATCTTAGCAACTATTGTAATAGGAATAGTGACCACAGCAACTTCTTCTTTACTCACTTGTGCATTGAGGACCAACTTGAGACTGGTCACTATGTACCCCTTCCATTTGATGACGGATTGCTGCTATGCATGATCAACTTTATAACTTGGTAATTCAGATGACACTCAGCTCATGATGGGTAGTTCAGATTGAGCCATAACTTTGTGGCTCATTGACAAGCATTTGGCTTTCACTAAGGACAATACCAGGCCAAAAGCTTTCTCTTACATGGAGAATACTTATCTGTAGATGATGGGAGGGCCTAGTTCCAAAATTTCTACTGTCTTATATTAGTAAATTTTCTATTGCTATGTTAAAACACCATGACTAAGGTAACATATAAAAGGAAGAGTTTATTAGTCTTACGCTTCCAGAGGGATCATCATGGCAGGAGGAAGTTGGAGCAGGAAGCAGAGTGCTCAGATCTCCAAGCAGGCACAGGAAGCAGAGAGTGGCTGACTGGAAGTGGACAAGCTATATCCTTTCAAAGCCCAACCTCTTGAAGTTCAATGACCCTACCCAAACAGCACCATCAACTGACCAAGTGTTTAAGTTTTTGGAGCCTCTAGAAGTCATTCCTCATTCACACCATTACAAGCCTTGTGATGGTTTGAATGAGACTGTCCCCCATAGGCTCAAAGTATTTGAACATTTTGTCCCCAGTTGGTGGCACTGTTTGGGGAGGTCTTGGAAAGTGTGGCCATGCTGGAGGAAGGATATCACTAAGAATGGGTTTATAGAGTTCTTTTTTTTCTTCTTCTTCTTTTTTAATTGATGCTTTGTGTATTTCATACATCATTTTCCAATTCAGTTCAGACATATATCCCATTTCCTTCCCACCACCCCACCCCTACCCAACCCAGATCATGCATTCTGCTGTAACTTTTCTGCATCTTTCTATTTTTTTTGTTTTGTTTTGTTTTAATTTTTTAACAATAAGTGATAATCTGTGAGTACAAGCATCCTTCATGTAAAACCAATTTGCATGCAGTTGTGCCCAAACCCACACAGCTCATGGGTCCCACCATCCAGCAGGGGGGACCTCTATGTTCAATCAAGTTGATCAAATGAGTGTCCAGTCTATATTGTTGTAGTTTTTCCATTCACCCCAATTGCAGCCCTTACATTCTACCATGGCCCCTCTTCCTCAGATTGTTCCCTAGGCTTAGAAAAGGGGCGCAGGTGGATGAGAAGCAAAACAGTCTACTTACTCTGGAGCTGTTGTCTTGGTCTCTAGTCAATTCTGGCTGTTTTCTTTCATGGGCTGCCGGCTTGTCCAGGCATAACCTTTCGATCCTACTAATGAAGTACATGCAATTAGATATATATGTATTTAAACACTATAATATATAGCCTTTCGATCCTACTAATGAAGCACATGCAATTAGCTATATAGGTATTTAAACAGTACTAATTGTTATGGTAGGTTACTTTGGTATAGACACAGATATTTGGATGGTATGTTAATACATGAATTACATTTTCTTCTGTTAAGTATGACAGGGTATTCATGTGGCTTATAACATCTCCTAACCATTAAAGGATGTAAGCTTGTGGCATCAGCTGTGGGTTATTCCTCCAAGGAGAGAGCTAATAGCCAATTAGATTTGGGATATACAGACATATGGCTGCCACTGCTGCACAGTATTTCCAGGCAGATGAGGTGTAGCTGGTGCTGACGGAGGAGTCTTGCTTGACTCAAGGAGACCTATATTTGCTTTATTGGTTTAGTGGCCTTTGGTAACACTCTCTGGCATTCCAGAGACCATCTGTATACTTGCAAGTGCGGTCTCCATACATCTTTCCCATGTTTATATCAGGTCTTCAACAGCAGGGCCTTATCGCCTCTCTTCCTGCAGATATCCCAGTTTGGAGGCAAGGAGCCTTTACCATTTGTGGGGGCTTGGATCCCCTGGCCAACATCTCCTTGGTAGAATAATCCATTGTTGATGTCAGAGCTCCTGTATTAATATATTTTGCTTAAGTGCATAGCTTAAGGAGACTTTAGCATTATATTTGGTTCTGAATAGAGAATAATCCTTTTCACAGTTTCTATGTCCATTAGTCAATTAAAGAAGGCAGTTTTACTGATTTTACAAGAGAATACCTCTATAACAGCTGGCTCCAATCTACAGCTGGAGAACGACCTCATCATCATCATATTTCTCCTTATTCTATGGGGGGGAGTTAAGAAAGTCTCTTGTATTAAAACCTTTGCAGCACCTAGAAGGTAAGCTTCGTTAGGAATCATTAAAAATAGTTGTTACTAGTAGGATCCACAGAGGGGCCTGATGTCTGCAGCAATCTGAGGCATTTCTTCCCTTCAATGCCCAGAGGAGTCAATCCTTCTGCTGGCACTTTCTGGTACATCCTACTCACTGCAAAGCTGCATTTTCTTTCTCAGCCATTAAGTTGGTGATACTCTGGCCTGTTGGAACATACAAATCCTTTCCCATAGTTAGTTTTAAGATTTGGGTTGCAAGGTTTTTTGACAAAAAGTTTTCATATCTATCTATATCCCCCTTTTTTATTTAAGGTTTTTATTTTTGACCCATGAGTCTCAAAAAAGCAGTTGTTTTATACATACCTATAGGGTGGAATCAAGGCACAGATTTCATCAAGTTCACCCATGCTGTTTTGGGTTACTGTATGTGAAAAGCCAAAGAATGAAAGAAAGAAAAAAGAGTGATCCTCAGAATGATTGAAGCAAAGATCTAAACAGAGACCTTCCACAGAGGAGGAATAGAGATGGCCTTGAGAAACACCTTAAAAAGTGTGTTCACTATCACTAATAAATTAAGGAAAAATGCAAATTACAACCACCTTAAGTACCATCTTACTCCAATTAAGCTGATCTAGGATCAAGAAAACAATGATAGCTAAGTGCTTGAGAGGGTCTTTGTGGGGTAAACGGGTGAATGTCATCACCTGACTGGTGGGAATGTAAAACGCCAGGCCACGTATGGAAAACAGTGGGAAAACCCTTTAGAGGACTCAAAATGATCCTGCCATTTGACCCAGTCATACCACTGCCTGGGTATATACCACAAGACTCATGCTTACCGCGGAAGCTACATGCACAGCTATATTTATGCCGCTCTGTTCACAATAGCAAAAAATGCAACAACCCAAATTGCCCTCTCAACTGACGAGTGGTATAGAGGAAAATGTTGTACATCTACACAATAGGATTCTATGCATGCGTAAAGGAAAGCAACACATGAATTTTGCCGGTAAATGATGGAGCTAGAAGATACCTCATTGTTAAGTGAAGTAACACGAGTCCCAGAAAACAAAACGGACAAAGGTATCTCTCATCTGTGGATGTAGTACCAATCTACTTGTTATAACTTTTTCTTGTTGGAGAGGATGCATATTTAAAAGAACAACCACAGAAAAGATTGCATCAGAAAACTGACCTGAAATGGTTGACTCGGAAGGTGGGACGGGGTGGGAGAGGGGACATGGCTGTATATTCGATTGGTATCATATTTATTGACATGAGTTTCAACAAGATAACCAATTTTGCCCAGGCTCTGTCTACAGGTACATGGTGTTTTAGGACTTAGTAAAAGTACATATGTATATATAAGAAACATACACACATACAAAAAAAAAAAAAAAATCGGTAATGCATCTGAGTTAATTGGTGATATAAATTGCTGTTGTCCACATTAGCTTTAATTAAAAACTGTATAACAATTACTTTGGGATTGGTATAAACAAATGTTCTCTATAATTTTGCTGTCATATAGTATCACCTGGTAGCAATCTCTTTCACCTTTAGGATGATTTAATTTAAAAATAAAGTTTGTTTCCCAAGTTAATCACATACAGTAACCCAAAACAGCATGGGTGAACTTGATGAAATCTGTGCCTTGATTCCACCCTATAGGTATATATAATACAACTGCTTTTTAGAGTTCTTTAAACCTCCCCAACCTCCAGTCGCTCACTCTGCTTCCTGTGCCTGCTTGAAGATGTGAAGCTCTGCTTTCTGCTCCTGCTCTGACACCTCCTGCCACAATGCCTTCCCTCCATGATGGACTCTAGCTCCCCTGGAAATGTAACCTCAAATAAAGTCTTCCTTTTATAAGTTCTCTTGGTTGTGGTGCTTCTATCACAGCAACAGAAAAGTGACTAATACAAGCCTCTCCTGTGATTAATCTACAGAGGCCTCCCAAAGTCTCTAATCAAGTGACAACTTATGCTGTTGTGTCATATAGGCAGCCTATAAACCATTTGAGACAGTATCCCCTATAGAGGTCTGGACCTGCTAAAGAGCCTTCTTCTCCTGTTCTAGGTTTTACTGAAAGAAAGCAACTTTCTAATTCGTTTGGTGTATGGGCTGGAGTAACAAAACCGAGTGAGGAATGTGCAACCTTCATAATTAAAATAGACCCATTAAGCATCGTGCTTCATTTCATGACCCATTGAGGGGCAACGTGCAGCAATTTATCCCACACCGCCGAACTCCTAGAAATTTTACTGGGGTAGAAAGTCCTTGGATTTTTATTGTAGTTATTTCCCACCCTCTGATCAGAGTACATATGTTTTACCACCATCTGTCCAGTGGCAGCTTAGTCCTGCTTCCTCTGTCCAATCAGCATTTCATCAATGTGATGGGCCATTGTAAAACCTTGTGGAAATGACCAATGATTGAGATCTCTCTAATCTAAGATCTGACACAGTAATTGAGAATTAAAATGCCTTTGGGGATGGGGCTGGAGAGATGGCCTAGCGGTTAAGAGCGCTGACCGCTCTTACAGAGGACCCGGGTTCGATCCCCAGCAGCCACATGGCAGCCAAGAACCGTCTGAAACTCCAATTCCAGGAGAACTCCAGTTCCAGGGGAATCCGACACCCTCTTCTGACATCCGCGGCATTGCACAACACGGGTGCACACACTTGCATGCAGACAGTGCATTCATACACATACAGAAATAAATAAAAATTTTAAAA
Organism: Rhizomys pruinosus; assembly: GCA_009823505.1. Classification (NCBI taxonomy): domain Eukaryota; kingdom Metazoa; phylum Chordata; class Mammalia; order Rodentia; family Spalacidae; genus Rhizomys; species Rhizomys pruinosus. The sequence continues at coordinate 195,072 of VZQC01004735.1, read as the reverse complement.
ATGCTTTAAAAATTGCCTTTGTGGTAGGACAATAAAGGTGAACTCCTGCCCTTGCCGGGTGAAGGCAAACTGATTCTGGTTTTCATTATGAACAGGTATAGAGGAATAATCATTTGGTATAACAGGTATCAGGAGATGTGACTTGCCAAATTTGCAAGTAAATCAACCATATCTAGTATAGCAGCGGTAAAGGTAGTAACAACTGTGGGATTAAGTTGGTGATACTCAACCATTATTCACTGTTACCTACCCATCTTCTGCACATGCTAAATAGGAGAGTTAAAGGGAGATTCAGAGGGAACCACCACCCTTGCATCCTCCAAGTTCTTGTTTATAGAACTAATTTTTGTATTCCTGCCAGGAATACAATATTCAATTGGTTACATATTGTTTTTGGTAAAGGCAGCTCTAATGCCCTACATTTGGGCTTTCCAAACATAATAGCTATCACTCCACAGGTCAGAAAATGAATGTGGAGGTTCTGTAATCATATGTCGTTCTTAATTTTGCATTGCAGAACTGAGTGATCATTAGATGAGTTTGGGACCTGTGGGATACACTGAGAATGAGGCTGGCTAAAACTACATTGATCACCTGCTTTCAATTATCTCTCCTTTAACTAGAGGTTACAATGTTATTTGGGATCTCTTGGAATCATTGTCAATCAGATACAGTGCTGGGAAACCCTGAAAGGTCTGATAATTTTCTATTCCCAAATACAGCCACCAAAGGCTGTGGGTCTCTTCAGGGAAGGAAGGAAGAATAGTACCAATTAAATGTCTCAGTATTGTACCAAGGTCCTTCTTCAGAGAGACTTGGTCTCTTTTTTCTTTCCAGGGCTGTGTGTCTAGAAAGTCATTGAAAGGCCATGATTCTGCATTGGTATAATTTAAGGCAGCCTTTGTTCATTTGCTCTAGAATTTTTGTGCTTATATAAATGGAGTAAGAACTTAGTGTGCTTTCCATCTATTTCACTTTTGGGAACACCATAATAAATTAGCTAATGTCAAAAGTGTATATGAGTCAGACCATTGTGAACTTTACTTTGCATATGCTGCCCATTACCGTAAGTGCACTCATGCTGCCGCTTGCAATTTAGTGCTGCGCTTGGTTCTTGCTGCTCCAAGGTCCAATTAGACTCATTGTATTTCCATTATCCATTTGAGCAGCTGCAGTTCCCTTTGGAAGGTCTAGAATAAAAAGAAAAAGCAATGACTGAACTGTTCAAGTAAGCTGTTGCCCCAAACACAAAACTGTTTCTTATAGTAGTAATAAATGGTCACATCTTTTGCCTGCTCCCTTTGCAGTGTTAGGTTTACATGGAAAATTGCTTCAGCACTCACATTTCTTTGAGACTTTGAATCTTTTCATCAGTATTAAGTCAAAAAGTATCAGGCATTCACAGTAGGCCATCTTTAACATTTTTATTTATTCTTTGAGGAGTTCATGCAGTTATACAACTTATTTTGATCATAACCATCTTTGGTTCTTGTTCTTTGAACATATCCAAGACCTACCCAAAAGCAGAGGGTGAAAAATATTTTAAATTTCTACTTAACATTTTCTTTTCTGTAATTTTACACTAACACAAATAAGATGGCCAAGGTTACGAGACACCCCCGCCTACTCTCACAGTGATTTAATTTCTCAAGATTGTGAAATAAAAGGGGCACATTTTATTAACTAACACATTTTATTTATATTTACCTTAATTTTCAACAATTATCTTTCATAGTTTGCAGGATCCACCTTAAATTACACATTGCATCTAAATCATTGAAAAATCCTAACCCTTGCAATCATAAATTGTCACCATACTTGTTTTAGTTGTTTAAGCACAGATTTGGGGAATTGCTTCACTGGAAATATGCAGGTGTGATTTATGCAGGTTTGAATTAATGAACAATGTAAGTAGAACAGAAAAGATAAACCCAAGATTTAATTAATTTTTAGATTAACACATGACCCATCTTTATTTTAACTGGGCAAGCTGCATTAAACTCAGAAGATCTGCTTAACTGACCCAACGTAATCTAATTTTATGATTTCCACCATTATTCTTAAAATCTGTTACCACATACATTCCCTGAACTTCTGATTGCATGAATTAGGAAATTCAGGAATTCTTTAGGGGTGTAGCATACCTCATCTTTGGTCACAGTGTGTACTTTACCCCTGGAGGTTTGCAGAGCTTAAACTCTGGTTATGAGCATAGAGGAAAATATGGACAGTGAGTTTGGCCTGAAGCGTCATCAGCACTGCTTTTTTTTTTTTTCATTTCCTTCAAGGAAGGCCATTATCAGATCTACAAATAACACAGGGTTTATTTCCTCAGGTTAGGATGAAGTCATTAATACGACAGGAGGTAGCAACTGGGATGCATCTATAGCCACGTGTGGAGAAACTACTTCCTCTGGCAAAATAAACTCATCTGAATCTAAGTTCACTGCCTCCAGCATCATCAAAGTCCTCCCACAACATCTCCATCCCAAGTTACAGTATTCTACTCTTTTATAATCAGGGCTGCCACAAGGGGTTTAACTGCAAACGTCCTCCTAAACTGGCACTTAATCTTGCAAATTAGCAGATTGTACAAGGAGGCCTTTGTTCTTAGTTTTCTAGTTTCTGGAGAGAAGGGTCTCTTTCAGAGCATACTTAGAATGCTTTTGATTTCTATATGCATCTGGAGCTAGAATATCTCATTTCTGAGCTTATTCTTTTCCTTCATTACTTAATCCAGAGATGATAGAAGCAGTTTACCAGCTTGATTACATCCCATTCTACTAGATCCTGCCCTTTCTCTCTGACATCAGGCCCTTGCCACTGCAGCTGACAGATCCCTGTGGTGAAAGTGAGTACACAGATACTGATGTGGGGATGGAGCTACAGCATAAATTAGATTTGCAGCTATAGCATAAATTAGACTCCTACCCAGGGCCTGTCTCCTTGGCACATAAATCACTGTAAATTCTATGGTGTGGAACTTCCTGCTACACCTTGAAAATCTTCATAACCCAGATATTTCCTTTCGGGGGATTCTCTGAAGGTTCTTTCTCTTTCAGGACCTCTATATAAGGCAGCTATCTGTCTTATTTTCCCACTCTCTTTCTTACTGAAGCTCTTCTCCAGGTTTTTAAAGAGGAGACTCTTCTTTTTTTTCTTTTTAACTACAAAGCACACTCTATTGTTTTTTACATTTTCCATTCTGTGATCATTGCTAGTGTATTAGGCAGCTTCTTTCAAATTCTAAGTCTATGTTTATAACTAGTTCAGTTGCTGTCATAGAAAGTTTGTATTACCCTATCTATTGCATTGTAGATTGATCTTCCCAAGTGTTAGCTGTTCACTGATCTGACCCATCCCACAACCAACAGATGTGCAAAACACTACACAAAAACATAAAAAAAAAACATGAAAAAAGGCAGCATGACTAATCCAAGATTATATCATTTTAATCATTAAATTTAAACCTACTATAATATGTAAAAAAATACATGGAAAGCAGTTAAAAATTTACTGGCAAAAATTCCAGTGACTTCAAAGAGAATACAAACAAGCAGATGGGTGAAGCAAGAATATCATTTCAGGACCTAGAGAAGAGAGCCAACAGGATACATGAGACAGACACAGGGATGTGAAAGTTATGGATAAGTATGGATAAGTAAACAACATTAATGAGAAAATTGAAATGAAAACAAATGGAAATACTGGACATGAAAATCTCATGGATCAAATGTAAAATACCAAGGAAAGGATCACAAATGATAAGACTAAGGGGAAGAAGGATCTTCAGAATGGAGAAATGTCAATGACATACTATTCAAACAAGAGAAAGTTTTTTTAAAAGATGGAAATGAGCAGATCCTCAGTATCTAAGAACTCTCATAGAAGATCAGGACATAAAGGCACAGATCTCTGGGGTAAAAAGACGATCTGCGGTGAAAATAGAGGCAATTCACAATCACTCAGCCAGCACTACAGAAGACAGTTAATGGAATCATAAACATAGAAGGTGAAAAAGGTAGCCTCAACTATGAAAACACCAGAAGAAATAAATTTCACAAGAACGGTATATGATAAAGAAAAACTGGGAAATAAGCTATTATTATGACTATTTGAACTCATTACATAGTAATACAATGAAGGGAAAAATCCAACTAACCAGAAAAAAAGTTAGAGGAAAAAAAATAGAACATATTTTAGTCTTAATAAATATAGAACTGAAGTAATTTCTTATACTTACTTGAACAGATCATAATGAAATAAAACTAGAAGAAAGAGAATTTACAGAAAGTACACAAATACTTAGAAATTGAACAATATACTCCTGAATGAAGAAATCAGAGAACAGTTTTTAAAATTCCTAGTATGAAATGAAAATGGCAGCACAATTTATGAGAAATTTAGGGCATATCAAAGTTCTATGTTGGAAGTTTATAGCTTTTAGTGGTTAAATGATAAATAAAGGGCATTTCAAATAAATTAAGTAATGGTGTACCTCAAAGTTTTACAAAACCAAGAAGCCAAAACTAAAATTAATAAAAAAAAGAAATAATAACATTGGGGAGGAAATTTATTAACTGGAGACTAAAATAATAATATCATGAAACAATAACATGAGGGGTGTTTGTTCAAAAAAATAAAATTGACATTTAAATGAACTATTCAAGGAAAGACAGGACCCACCTTAAAATAAAATTAGGGAACACAAAAGAGATAATTACAGCAGGTATCATTTAAATCCAGAGAATGATTAGATATAAAATTTTTATTTAAAAAAACAAATACTAAGCATATTCCCGACCAAAATTTTATCAGGAGGAGATAAGTTAAACTGACCTATAAAGAGAATGAGAGCAAAGCCCAGGAGCAGGTGAATTCACTGACAAATTGTATTAAAATGGCCCTCACAGCATTCCATAATACAAAGGGGAAAGAAAAATAACAATATGACACTTATTTTATGAGGCATTTATTACCAGGATACCAAGACTAGCTAATGGATACAATACAAGGAAATCAAAGACCAATTCCTCTGATAAATATAGATGAAAAATTCTCAATTAAAGCTTGAAAACTGCTGTCCATGGGGCTTGGGCTTTGTGGACAGAGACAAAGAATGCAGCAATATAAAGGGGAAAGGGAAATAATAGAGTAGGAAGGGTTAAATGGGGTGGGAAATGGTAGAGAAAGGCAGAGGGGAATATGGCATGGGATAACGAATAATAAAGGCTTTTTGAAACAGCCAGATGGAATCCTACCACTATAGAAGCTTTGTCATTTATACACACATATACATCACAAGAAAATGTTAAAGGAAGTTACTTCATGACATCATAAGTTGGCAAAGTCAAAGCTTACTGCAGGGATGGACACCTCTTTTGAAGCTGTTGTCCATGGGTACTAGAAAACTTCAAACCATAATAGTTACTACCTCTGCTCTTGATTAGCTGCCAGAACTTGATAATAAGATGCTATTGATGAAGATACTACATATATGAGCTCTATAAAAAATGGAGAAATTAAGCTGGTACTGACATTAAAGCCTCATCTCTACTTACTAGCTGCATAGTGCTGGTAGGTGGTATGTATGCTACCTGAGGGAAAAATTAATAATCCGGGGCTGGAGAGATGGCTTTGCAGTTAAGAGTGCCAATTGCTCTTGCAGAGAACCCGGGTTCGATTGCCAGCTCCCACATGGCAGCTGAGAACTGTCTTTAACTCCAGTTCCAGGGGAATCTGAAGCCTTCTTCTGACCTCTGTGGCACTGCATGACACGGGTGCACAAACATGCATGCAGACAGTACATTCATACACATAAAAATAAATAAATAAAATAAAATAAAATAAAATAAAATAAATATTAATCCACCTTACCCAGCTGTGAATCCTGTGTGCTTCCACAACTCGGCTGGCAAAATATGACCTCTGGTGCATCAGTGGTACAGGGACTATGGGAGTAAAAATCACTAATTGGGTTTACTTCAAAAGACAGAGACCCTACCTGACATTGGTATCAGGCCTAGGAGCATGTCGCCAGGGGAGAGCCTAACACAATACTATTCTGCTAAATAGACATAGAATTAAACAGATTTCTGATGATTTATTGTTATATTCATAGATAATTAACCTCCCAAATTTTACCTGAGAAGCTCCCTTATGCAAGAGATTGTGATTAACATAAAGAACCACAACTATCCAATGTGCAGAGAATAAGAGACTACAGAATGATTATCCATGAATAGACACCTAGGCTCATGGAACTTGTGTAGAACGTTAATGGATCTTTCTTTTTTAATATTATTTTTTATGTGTATGAGTGTACTGTCTGCATGTAAGTAGGTACACCCATGTTGTGCAAAGCTGTGGAGGTCAAAAGAGGGTGTTGGAGGATTCCCCTGGAACTGTAGTTAACAACGGTTCTTAGCCACCATGTGGGTGCTGGGAATCGAACCTAGATCCTCTACAAGAGCAGTCGGTGCTTCCAACAACTGAGACATCTCTTCAGCCCCAGAATGTTAATAGATCTTTCAACTCTCCATAGTGAACCTTGCAGCAGCCAAACTTGGCAGTTTCATTCATGTGGTGCTGGCTTTAGAGGCATGAGAGATGCAAGAGTGAAGGGGTCATCAGTTCTTCCTCCATGGTTTCAGAGAGCCACCAAGGCCAAGCATAGTGCAGCAGGGGCATCCCTGCATAAAGAAGGCCCTGATAGGTCATTGTGTGAAGCTGTGGAAGTGAAGCCTGGTTGGCAGTGGAGACCCCAAGAAGACATTAAAGATGCCAGAGTTGTGAGATATTTGCAAAGGAAAGCTGCATACAGGGAGTGGCACCAGCCTAAGAAAGAGATGTATGTTGACCACAAAGCTAGAAGAGCTGAGCCATCTAAGCCCTTTGGAAGTCAAGTCCCAGAAGGCTCATTCGGAGCTACTGGAGTTGGTATTTGCCTTGCTGGTTTTTGGTCTTGTTTTGGACCTATATTTCCTCACTATGCCTCTATTCCTCCCTTTTGTAATGGGAATGTGTATTCAGTTCCACTGTATGTTGGGAGTATGTCATTTGTCTTTCGATTTTACAAGAGCTTACAGTTAAGAGATTGACCTGGGTCTCAGAAGAGACTGGACTGTAGACTTTTGAATAGTATTGAGACTGGTAAAGAACATGGGCACTTTTAAGGTTAGACTAAATGCATTTTGCATTTTATATGTTCATGAGCCTAGGCCAGGGAGTGGAATGTGGTGGTCTGAATGAGAATGTCCCCCATAGGTTTCAAGTATTCAGACATTTTGTCCCCAGTTGGTGGTGTTGTTTTGGGAGATCTTTGAAGGAGAAGGTGTTGTCATGCTGGAGCACGTACATCACTGGGTGTGAGTTTAAAGAGTTCAACAAAGCTTGCCACTCTCCATTTGTGCTCTCTCTGCTACTTCAACCACATTCACAGCTTTTCTCTGCCCTGGACTTGTTGGAGTAGAAAACCCATTCAGTATTTTATTTTCAAAAGTTGGAGTCTTAGCTGGGTGTGGTCTTGCCCTAAAGCTACTCTTTCCATTGTTTACTTGTAAATCTCTAGGTCTCTCTTTAATCACTTTAATCTCACTCTTTCTACTGTTTACTTTTAAATCTCTAGGCTTCTCTTTAATCACTTTAATCTCTTTATTAAAGGGATTTTCTCCTTCACATGCCTTGGCTCCATTAATCTTCCTAGTGCACGTTTCCAATCCAAACTGTACATTCTACATTTCTTTCTGCCCCATTTGCTTTTTTCACTGTAAATCTGTGTGGTGGTTTGAATGTGTGTCCCCCATAGGCTCTAGGTATTCAGACGTTTGTCTCCAGTTGGTGGCGCTGTTTTTGGAGGTCTTGGGGTGTGTGGCCATGCTGCAGGAAGTGTGTCACTGGGGGCAGGCTTAGTGAGCTTAACAAGCCTCGTGGTCAACAGTTGCTTTCCTCTCTGTTTCCTGTGCTCTTTGAGAGATGTGACCCTCGGTTTGCTGCTCCAGATCCAGCCGCCATGCCTCCCGCCACAATGGACTCTAATTCCCTGGAACCGCCAATTGTAAGCTCAAATAAACTCTTCCTTTTATAAATTCCTTTGGTCATGGTGTTTTATCACAGCAACAGAAAAGTGACTAATACAATCTGTATAATATTAACCATTAATAGCCTCACCACCATTTCTACATTAGGCTGTCTTGAAATATCTTCACCCAAAGAAATTAGTCCATTGCTTTTCAACTTAGCCTCAGGCAAGCATTTGGGCTGTGGGCAAACTCCAGCCAGACTCTTTGCCAAAATATCCCAGTTGCTGAGTAAGTCATTATTTTCACCTGTAACTACATTTTTCTCAGCACTGCTTCCTTCCAGGCTTCTACTAGAATGGCCCATTAAACTCTCCTTACAACATTCGACAGCTTTTCTAGCCCAAAGTTCCAAAGTCTTTCACATTTCTCCAAGCACCCACATGGTCAGGTTTTTTACAACCTACAGCCCACAGCCCACTCTCTGGTATCAGTTACTGTATTAGTCACTTTTCTGTTGCTGTGATAAAACCACCATGACCAAGGGAACTTATAAAAGGAAGAGTTTATTTGAGCGTATGATTGATGGTTCCAGGGAATTAAACTCCATCATGGTGGGGAGGCCTGGTGGCAGGAGCTGGAGCAGAAAAACAAGGTTCACATCTTCTAGTGAATACAGGAAGTAGAGATTGCAACTGGAGACTGGCAAGGCTTCTTTTTTTTTTTTTTTTTTTTTGGCCTTTTTTTTTCAGACAGGTCTCCCTGTATCTCTGGCTGTCCTGGTACTCACTCTGTGTGAGCTAGACTGGCCTTGAACTCACAGAGATCTGCCTGCCTCTGCCTCCCAAGTGCTAGGATTAAAGGCGTGTGCCACCATGGCCAACCAAGGCTTGTTGAACATTCTAAGCCTGCCCCCAGTGACATACTTTCTCCAGCATGGCCACACCTTCTATGACTTCACAAAACAGCACCACCAACTGGGGACAAAGTGTCTGAATACTTGAAGCCTATGGGGGACATTCTCATTCAAACCACCACAGTTTAAAATCTTGTGCTCAGGTTATATGGTATACAGGTAGGAGAGGTCAAAATATGATTCCAATTTATTGGATGGAATCTACAAATTTCATTCAAAATAAACATTTAAAATTGGCTACTATATCACAGAATGAATGGAAAAAATCTCTTGCAATCCAAGTTCCAGATCTCATTAAGATGGTCATTCTTCATGACCATGTTGATTTCATTACAAGATTGCAAGGAAGATTCAATACACAGAAATCCATAAATGTAACACAGTCCATATTTAGCCTCAAGTTCATATATTACACTATTATTTTAATAAAGTAAAGTCATATGAAAATTTTGTCATCTCTTTATGATAAAAGTTCTGGAGGACCTAAGAATAGAGGGAATAACAACAAAATATAATAAAGGGAAATCAGCAAAATTCATGCTGTGTATGGCAAATAACCAACATTATACAGAATAGAGAAAAATGAAAACATTTTCTTTAAAAATCAAGAAAAGGGCTAGAGAGATGGGTTGGAAGTTAAAGAGCATGTATTGCTCTTGCAAAGGACCTGGGTTAGATTCCATGAGCATTGCACAACAAGTTGCACTTACCTACATGCACACAATAAAATCAGACACATAAAAATATATTTAAAAATCAAAAAGAATATGAGTGTGTCCACTCTTTCTACTTTTATTCAATAAAGAGATGAAATATTCACTATAGCAATAAGGGAAGAAACAAAAGAAGGGATGTTAAAGAGGGTGCTACAAGTTGGAAGCGATGACAAATCATCTCAATTTAAAGATCAGGTCATTGTATATTTAAAATAACCTAGGAGATGGAGAATGGCTCAGTGGTTAAGGGCACTGACTTCTCTTGCAGAGGACTGGAGTTCAGTTCCCAGCAACCACATGGCATCTAAAAACTATCTGTAACTCCAGCTCCAGAGAATCTGATGCCTTCTTCTGACCTCTGTGGGCATTGCGTGATATGGATACACCTACCCATATGCAGGAAATTGACTCATATACTTAAAATTAAAAAAAATGAAAATAAAACTATGAAAATTTCCTAAAGACTACATTAGATTAGAAAATTCTTATATTTGTTAAATGCTTTTAGAAAAGTATAATTTAGCTGGACGTGTTGGTGCACGCCTTTAATCCTAGCACTTGGGAGGCAGAGGCAGGTGGATCTTTGTGAGTTCAAGGCCAGCCTGGTCTACAGAGTGAGTTCCAGGACAGATGGGGCTACAGGAAGACCCTGTCTCAAAAAGACCGAAAAAAAAAAAAGAAAAGTAGAATTTATACAATCCACGTGAAAATTAGTAGCTTTACTATATAACAACCATAATTCTTCAAAATGAAATCAGCAAAAACAGAAATTCACAGTAACTTCAAAAATGCCTAGGAAAAGTAAAACCCGTGAACAGTGCAATGAATGCTTTGCTCATTTTTTCTCCATTTACTGGGGTGCTGTGTAGCTAAAATTCCTTCTGGGGGATGTAAATAATGTGTGCTCCCTCTTCCCTTGATCCCAATGGCAAACCAAGGTATGATTTCACCACACTGCAGTCTGGGGAGCCACTGAGTTTATGAGTTTACCTACAGAGCAAAGGGTGAAGATTTACTTACAGGAATGTGGGTGCCCCACAATAAGGCTTCATTAGAAGGTCTTCATCCAAGAAAGGATGGTGGATTCCCCACAGCTACATAAAATGGTGACCCAGGCTTCTTCAGCCCACACGCCCTTAGCCTCTGGCCTAGACCATAAGTAGGGCTAACTGTTGGGAAAGCATGGCTGGACTCTCCCTGACCCTTTTTCCTTATGCAAAGGACAGTCAGGAAGCTTGGCTGTTACAATCCTAGACAAACAGGTGCAACCAAGCTTGGGGAGATGGCATCTGTCTGCTGGAGGACAGACAGTCCAATGCAACAGGTGTTTAGGCAATCATGACAATAGAGTTATAAGAAAATATGTGAGTTATAACACCAAGAATGACTTAATTCACTCTTACCAGAAACACTGAACTCTTTATTTTGGAAAAGATCAAGCATTATGATTAGTATAGATTGAAAAAAGACATTACAGGTTTAGGGAATAATTTTGAAGTATTTCAAAATAGTTTCTTAAAAACAGAATATTTCCCTTTAAATTCATAAAGAAAATAAGGAACATAGATGGGGATGAATCCTTCATGGAAAGGCCAAAGAGGCTTTCATTTACTTTGATAACATACCAAGGGCAAGCTGTTTCTTGCCATAAGTTTAGCAAAACAGAAAGATACTTAGACTATATTCCAATATTTAAGAAAGTGTTTTGCATTAAATTGTTATTGTTCTTCTTATTATTATCGGTATTAACATGATCTTTCTTTGTTAAATAAATTGGCTCCTAAGTTGGAAATCCTCCTATCTCAGGCTCCCAAGTGCTCCCACATGCTCTTTCCACCATGCCGTACTTGAAAAAACCTTCCATTTAAAGTCTCTGTCCTTCTCAGGTCCTTATCCTCATTGACCTCCTGTCAGCCTGTGGTTTGTCATAATCTTCCCACAGGATTTTTGACTATTACTTGCCAGCATGGAAGGCAGGCCTGGTCTACAGAGTGAGTTCCAGGACAGATGGGGCTACAGGAAGACCCTGTCTCAAAAAGACCGAAAAAAAAAAAAAAAAAAGAAAAAGTAAAATTTTAATACAATCCACGTGAAAATTAGTACTTTACTATATAACAACCATAATTCAAGTAATTTTCAGGTTCATTTGCTATTGCCACACTGAGGGCAATGGCATTTTGATTTTGTGTTCTGTCTTCCTTAGAACTTATCACTAGAATTAACATAAGAAACTGAATTGTGCAATTGAGCAGAGACAGAGAGCACAGGCCCTAGAAGAGCAGACAAGATTATAAATTTCTCTCCTCCTCTTCTCCAATAAAACTCTGTGAAGCATCCATGGCATGCAAGAGTGCTAATGCAACAGATGCTTCATTCTTGATGGTCTTTGAATTCCCCAGCTGCACACTCCTTTCTTTGAGTCTTTGTGCTTACTTGCCCTGCTTCCAAAGCAATTCCTCTCTTCCACAGTCAAGCAGCTCATTTTCTCTGGATTAGAGCAGCCAAGTTTTGAAACTAAATGCAGAGACTCATTTAGACTTGGATTATTACACTATTCCAAAACCTCTAGCCAAGAATGCATGGAAGCCTCCTTGGGGATACCCTCCCCCTTTTCTTCTCCTTTCTCCTCTCCTTCTTCCCTCTTCTCTCTTTGCAGTAGTTTAGGGCATTGGGCTCAGGGCTTCATAAATATTGGGCAAGTCTACTGCCACTGAGATATCCTTAAGCCCCTGAAGGCTTTCTTTTAACAGTGAGGTTTTCTTTCTCCTGTGGGCTGGCATGGACAGTATCTCAGTGTGAGACAGTTCACTTAATGAACAGAAGACTGCAAACAGTGGAAAAGCCACACCAATTTAAAGAAATGATTTGCATACAATTTGCATAACATGTGGTATTTGTCCATAAAACTCTATTGGCTTCTTTCAAGTAATTTTCAGGTTCATTTGCTATTGCCACACTGAGGGCAATGGCATTTTGATTTTGTGTTCTGTCTTCCTTAGAACTTATCACTAAAATTAACATAAGAAACTGAATTGTGCAATTGAGCAGAGACAGAGAGCACAGGCCCTAGAAGAGCAGACAAGATTATAAATTTCTCTCCTCCTCTTCTCCAATAAAACTCTGTGAAGCATCCATGGCATGCAAGAGTGCTAATGCAACAGATGCTTCATTCTTGATGGTCTTTGAATTCCCCAGCTGCACACTCCTTTCTTTGAGTCTTTGTGCTTACTTGCCCTGCTTCCAATGCAATTCCTCTCTTCCACAGTCAAGCAGCTCATTTTCTCTGGATTAGAGCAGCCAAGTTTTGAAACTAAATGCAGAGACTCATTTAGACTTGGATTTCAGAAAATGATTCTCAATACAAAAAAGAAAACAGTGTTTAACTGGGCCTCCCATGCTTACTGTCGCAAATCTTTTTCAAGTCACCAGAGTCAGTGTCACCTACTATGGTAGATCTGTTTTGACCACCCTGAGTCAGACAAACCCTTCCTGATGCTATGTATTTACAATACTTACTGCTGTATAACATATTATACACTACTTTCATGAAGGAGCAGTCAACATTCCACTAGTACGTAGTGTGGCATGTTCAGTTGAACAAAGGCACTATGATCAGCTTCTGTCTCTGTAGCCTCCACATTTGAGAAGACAACTGACTAGGTCTAAAAAGTATTTGGAAAAAATATTTGCTGTGAAGTGCAAAAATTTCTTGGCATTGGCTATTGAAGAAAGTACAACAATTTATGCAGCAGTTACATTAAGTATGATGTCATCTAGAGGTGATTTAAAGCATGTGGGAGGAGATATGCAAATACTAGGTTATTTTCTATCAAGCATCTACCTGTAAGAGTTCTGGAAGCAATTGTGGATATCAAGGGGCAACTGTATTTATAACACATGGACCTCCTTAAGGGAGAATATAGAGAGATGAACCAAATTAAAGAACATATAGCTGATTTGGCTAAGGTGGATGGGCTGTGCCTGGTGTTATAAGAATGTTGTCAACATTAGAACCAAAGCCCTGGCAAGAGGGACTGAAGATATAAACACTCTCTCTCTTTCCCCCGCTTCTCTTTCTTCCTGTCTGTTTCCCATTTTCTAAACCCAGCTGGAAGCCATGGGGGATCTGACTTGTTAATCTATCCTATAGAGTTCAGGATTAAAGGAATACAAAATAAAAAATAGAGAAGACAGGGAGACGATTTCAAGGGACTGATGACATATACCCCGTGCACTTGGCTATATCAGCTCTTTTCCTGCAAGATAGCTCCATGTGACCAGCAGCTTTCTCCTGACAGTGCCATGTCTGTAGCCCCATGTACAGCACCGGCCTTACAGTCATGTTTAATAAGCATTTTCCAGGTATATAGCTAAAATTCGATTCAACTCTCTGAAAGCTAGAAAGCCTAATTTCAGCCTGTCTGAGTTATAGTGAGTAATCACTTGAAATAAAGGGGAAAATATGATCAAGACTCTGTCCAGATTCTCCTTGGGAATGTAGCCATGAAGGGTAGAAAATCAATAGCAAATATAGTCTGGATAAATGATTTGACACCAGGCCATGTCTCAAATACAGTGAGTGAAGTAATCTTTGTATAACGGTTCAGTCCTTTCAAGGAGCATGAGGAGTGGGCAATGTAGAAATGGAAGTGGGTACACTGGATCCCAGAAGTAGACAAGTGGTATGGCTGAGGCTCTGGGTACTTTTGGTAACTAAGCATGGAGATGTGAGGTTAAATGCAGAAGATAGTAAAGGGAAACATCCCACTCCTGGGACTGCAACTTTGGTGTCTTAATTAGAGATTCAGTTATCAGAGCTCAGCTACAAAATGAAGATAAACTTATGACTGTCTAGGTAGATGTAAGTCTACTAGGCTTAAAATGTTGGGTCATCAGCCTTTCAGTATGGCCTCAGGGAAGAGAGTCATCACCTCATGCTCCTTGGGATCACAGCAGTCTTCTCCTGTACGGGGAAGAAATCAACACCTTGAAAATGGAAGGTATAAATGGGACGGATTAGTATTTATTGAATGATTGCATCATGGTATAGGTAAACCTAATACTTTATATAGTTCTTACAAGTTGTCTTAACCATTCTGTGAAGTACAGATGATTATCCTATTCTGTAGGTGAGGAAACTGAAGTGGAAGTTCAAACCCTTCTATAGAATTTATCAAATATCTTCACCCTATTGCTTGTCAAAGGCTTTCTCCTCGTCAACTGAGATGATGGCAGAAACTGTGAAAAGGATTATTCTTTATTCAGAACTAAATATAATACTAAAGTTCTCATTAAGCTGTGCACTTAAGCAAAATATATTAATACAGGAGAGCTCTGATATCAGCAATGGATTATTCTACCACGGAGATGTTGGCCAGGGGATCCAAGACCCCCCCAAAAGGTGAAGGCTTCTTGCCTGTAAACTGGGATACATGCAAGAAGAGCAATGTAAGGCATGCTATTGAAGACCTGATGTAAGCATGGGAAAGATGTATTGCGACCACACTTGCAAGTGTACAGTTCGTCTCTGGAATACCAGAGAGTGTTCCAAAGGCCACTAAACCAATAAAGCAAATATAGGTCTCCTTGAGTCAAGCAAGACTCCTCTGTCAGCACCAGCTACACCTCACCTGCCTGGAAATACTGTGCAGCAGTGGTAGCCATATGACTGTATATCCCAAATCTAATTGGCTATTAGCTCTCTCCTTGGAGGAATAACCCACGGCTGATGCCACAAGCTTACATCTTCTAGTGGTTAGGAGATGTTATAAGCCACAGTAAGACCCTGTCATATTTTACAGAAAAAACTGTAATTCATGGATTAACACACCATCCAAACATCTGTGTCTATACCAAAGTAACCTACCATAACAATTAGTACTGTTTAAATACCTATATATCTAATTGATTGTACTTCATTAGTAGGATTGAAAGGTTATTCCTGGACAACTGTCAGCCCATGAATGGAAACATTCAGAATTGACCAGAGTCCAAAATGACAGCTCCAGAGAAAGTAGACTGTTTTGCTTCTCATCCACCTGTGCCCCTTTTCTAAGCCTAGGGAACAATCTGTGGAAGAGGGGGCATGGTAGAATGTAAGGGCTGCAATTGGGGTGAATGGTGAAACTACAGCAATGTAGACTGGACACTTACTTGATCAACTTGATTGTACATACAAGCCCCCCCGCCCCCTGGCTGGATGGTGGGCCCCTTGGGCTGTGTGAGTTTGGGCACAACTACTTGCAAATTGGTTTTACATGAAGGATGCTTGTACTCATACATTATTACTTATTGTTAAAACATGAAAAAAAAGAAGTAATAGGAAAAAAAAAAGAAATGAAGGATCTAGATTTCTAAAGATAATCATCTTTTGCTACTTAAGCAATGTTCTTTCCCAGATACATAGAATAATGACAGGGTATAATGCATGCCTTTAGAGCATGGCTTAGAAGACATTCTATCACTAACTGCAGATGATTCATAAGCAAGAGTGTTTTAACTGTATTTTTCTTTTATTCCTTTTTTTCTTTTCATTTTTTTTAACAATAAGTAACCATTTATGAGTACAAGCATCCTTCATGTAAAACCAACTTGCAAGCAGTTGTTCCCAAACCCACACAGCCCAAGGGGCCCACCATCCAGCTCGGGGGCTTGCATGTTCAATCAAGTTGATCAAATAAGTGTCCAGTCTATATTGATGTAATTTCACCATTCACCCCAATCATAGCCCTTACATTCTATCATGTCCCCTCTTTCACAGATTGTTCCCTAAACATAAGAAAAGGGGCACGGGTGGATGAGAAGCAAAACAGTCTAATTTCTCTGGAGCTGTCGTTTTGGACTCTGGTCAATTCTGGCTGTTTCTTTTCATAGGCTGACAGTTTGTCCAGGAATAACCTTTAAATCCTACTAATGAAGTGCAAGCAATTAGATATGTAGGTATTTAAACAGTACTAATTGTTATGGTAGGTTACTTTGGTATAGACACAGATATTTGGATGGTATGTTAATCTATGAATTACATTTTTTTCTGTAAAACATGACAGAGTCTTACTGTGGCTTATAACATCTCCTACCCGCTAGAGGATGTAAGTTTGTGGCATCAGCCATAGGTTATTCCTCCAAGGAGAGAGCTAATAGCCAATTAGATTTGGGATATACAGGCATATGGCTACCACTGCTGCACAGTATTTCCAGGCAGGTGAGATGTAGCTGGTGCTGACAGAGGAGTCTTGCTTTACTCAAAGAGACCTATATTAGATTTATTTGTTTAGTGACCTTTGGTAACACTCTCTGGTATTCCAGAGACGAACTGTACACTTGCAAGTGCAGTCTCAGTACATCTTTCCCATGCTTTTATCAGGTCTTCAACAGCAGGGCCTTATCATCGCTCTTCTTGCAGGTATCCCAGGTTACTGGCAAGAAGCTTTTACCTTTTGGGGGGTCTTGGATCCCCTGTCCAACATCTCCTTGGTAGCATAATCCATTGCTGACATCAGAGCTCTCCTGTATTAATATATTTTGCTTAAGTGCACAGTTTAAGGAAACTTTAGTATTATATTTTGTTATGACTAGATTTACCAGTTTTATAAGAGATTACCTCTATGACAGTTGGCTCCAATTTACAGTTAGAGAATGACCTCATCTCATTATATTCCTCCTTGTTCTATGAAGGAGAGGTAAGAAAATCTCTCTTATTAAAACTTTTGGGCACCTAGAAGGTAAGTTTCATTAGGACTCATTATACATAGTTGTTACAAGTAGGATCCACAGAGGGGTTTGATGTCTGTACCAGTCTGAGGCTTTTCTTCCTTTCAATGTACAGAGAGGCCAACCTTTCTGCTGGCACTACCTGGTACATCCTACACAATGCATAGCTGTGTCTTTTCTTTCTCAGCTGTTAAGTTGGTGATGTTTTGACCTGTGGGAACATACAAATCTTTTCTCATAGTTAGTTTTAAGATTTGAATTGCAAAGTTTTTGACAAAAAAGTTTTCGTATATATCTCTATCCCTCCTTTTTATTTTAGGTTTTTGGTTTTTGACCCTTGAGTCTCAAAAAGGGAGTTGTAGTACATGTACCTATAGGCAGGAATCAAGGGGCAGATTTCATCAAATTCACCCAAGCTGTTTTGGGTGACTGTATGTCATTAACTTGGGAAGTATATTAGTCACTTTTCTGTTGCTGTGATAAAACACCATGATGAAGGAACTTATAAAAAGAAGAGTTTATTTGAGCTTATGATTGACAGTTCCAGGGAATTAGAGTCCATTGTGACAGGAAGCATGGGGGCTGGATCTGGAGCAGCAAGCCGAGGGTCACATCTAGCAAAGAGCACAGGAAGCAGAGAGAGAGCAACTGGAGACCACAAGGCTTGTTAAACTCACTAAGCCTGCCCCCAGTGACATACTTCCTCTAGCACAGCCACACCTTCTAAGACCTCCAAAAACAGTGCCACCTACTGGAGACAGATGTCTGAATACTTACCGCCCATGGGGGACACTCATTCAAACCACCACAGGAAGCAAACTTAATTCCTTAAGTTAAATCATTCTAGGTAAAAGAGAATGCTACAAGGTGAGACTGTACAACAGAAAAATTATAGAGAACATTTGTATGTGCCAATCCCGAAGTTATTGTTATACAGATTTTAAGTAAAACAAATGTGGACAACAATTTATATTTCCAATTAAGTAAGGTGCATTACAGTTTTTATCAGAACCTTTAAACCAATGTTGTTTAATATACAAATATTTACTTTTACTAAGTCCTAAAACACCATGTAACCTGTAGGCAGAGTCTGGGCAAAATTGGATGCTTGTTGAACTCACGTCAATTAAATATACATTAATTGAATATAGACCCGTGTTCCTCTCCTGCCCCTCCCACCCCTCCTGAGTCACCATTTCAGTTTTCTGATGTACTCTTTCTGTTTTTGTTCTTTTAATATGCATCCCTCTCCACAAGAAATATTTACAACTGGGTTATCTGCAGATGAGGGATACCATTCATCATTTGTTTTTCTGGGACTGTGTTACTTCACTTAATGTAATATCTTCTAGCTCCATCCATTACATTAAGGAAAAATTGATACCCTCATGTACCCTTATCTGTTGTTGGGGAGGAATCCTATGATTAATGTGTCATGGGCTATCTTGGTCACTGGGGTCCTAGGATCTGTGAGTATCTGTTGTGTGTTTGTAACTTAGAACCTTGGAATCATCAGAGGACAACATCTAAATTCAGTTCAGCAAATTACCTTCTAAATCAGTCCACATGTTCCCGAAGTCTCAGATCACATTCTAAAATGTTTCTATTTCATAGCTCCCTCTAAAACATGTTTGCCCCTCACCCTCAAGCCAGGAACCTTCCTTACCTGACAAAAGCCTGAAAAGCAGCTGAAAAGAGATTAGTTTTTACAATAAAAACTTTGCCCAAGGTATTGTTAACTCCAAGTAGCCACCACTACTCCCAAATCTCTGTGGCTCATAAATAATTAGGAAAAACAAGCATTAAGAGTGGCAATGATTGAAACAGTGATTATTTGGTCTTGTCGAAAACCGTTCATCTAAACTCTCTTACACTAATCAAGATAGATTGTGTTTTTACAAGACCTTAATTACTTTCCTGTTAATTATTTATATTCACCAAGTGTTTTGTAATTGTTCATTATTGAGTAGCCTCATGAGGTATGCCAAGGTATTAAATAAAGACTCACAAGTCTGGCACCTATGTACCAAAGCTAGGCTGCTGATGCTACCTTGACCTAACCCACCTCATCCCTCCCATAGGACTTCATCCCAAGGGCTAGACAGTGTCAGTTACTCTAAAAATGGAACAGTAGAATCTTATTTTTCTATGAGGCTTTAATGTAAAAATTCTTGGTCTAGAGGACGAATAGAATTTTTAATCTCTCTCTCTCTCTCTCTCTCTCTCTCTCTCTCTCTCTCTCTGTTATACATGTCTTGTGTATGTGTATGTATGTGTGTGGAGTCCAAAGGTTGGCATTTGTTATCTTTGATCAGTTTCTATTTTTTGAGATATGGTTTTTTCTTGAACCTGGAGTTTACTTGTATGTTACACCAAAGTGTTCACTTATATAACTGGAGAAATTGGGGCTCCCTTCTTTGTGTTCTAGCTCGTGTTAATAAAAGAACGTAAAACAGACTAGGAAAACACCTGAGTATAATTTTATTAGAGTTTGAAAGAAAAGCAGCAGGGGCTGGACAGATGGTTCAGCGGTTAAGAGTGCCGACTAGTCTTGCAGAGGACCCTGGTTCAATTCCCAGCACCCACATGGTGGCTAAGAACCGTCTTTAACTCCAGTTCCAGGGGAATCGAACATCCTCTTCTGACCTCCATGGCATTACACGACACAGGTGCACCAACCTACATACAGACAGTACATTCATACACATAAAAAATAATAAATAAATAAATAAATAAATAAATATAAATAAATAAATGGAAAGAAAATCAGCAAGACAGGTAAACTGGTGATCCAGGCCCCATGCTATGAGAATCACCATCCTGGCTTTAGCATACTTGTGTGCCTTTTCCCCTACTTCCAAAAGGCTGAATTCTTTCTTCTGTAGCTTGCTTTCTGATCAGTAACTATGAAAAAGAAGAACAGTCTATAGATAAAACCTGGCATCTTTGTCAGTCCTACAAGGTCATGTGTGTCAGTTTGACAAACGTACAATTACAGTGGGTCAAATTGGCAATTGCAAGCAGTGATAGATGAGGAGTAGAGAGAGAGCACAACTTCTAAGGGACCTGATGAGGAGATTTCAGAGCACAGCATAGAGACAGAACAGCACTCATCTCTAGCAAAGTCCTGCAATGGAATCTAGAGCCATGGCAGTGGTAATTGAGATTTTGGGGCTCTGATTCTGGAAGAGACACAATGAGCTCCTCATAACAAGTCACCACTACCACGGAACACAGTGATTTTACTCCTTTAAGCTCCAGTAAGGGCTGGCACATCATTTATCTATCCTTCTAGTCACCTTAATAGCCATTCAGTCTATGACTCTTTCTATTTCTTTCTCTACCTGCCCAGCCACCTCATTTCAGTGTTCATTGACTTCTACTGGGATTCCAGATTAAACAGCCCTAATAGCTCAGTTCTCTATGCTGTCATTGTTTAGACAATGTGAATGCAATGAAAAACATACAGCACTGAAATGAAACCATTCTGTGTACTATAGTGGTACTTGCTGTAATGGAGCAATTCATAAGCAACTAGCCTTGTGAGTCAGCATCTATCTGTAAATATGCAGGGTTGGAGCTGTTCTGGGAACATCTTAGATTGCGAATTGCTCTAGAATAGGACTTCTTCAATTTTTTTCCACTCATGACCCCTTTCCACTCAATAAGTTTTTATATAACTCCAAGTATATAGGTCCATAAAACAGGCATATAAATCAAGCACTTACTGATAATAATCATTAAAATTATTGTAAAACAATCATTTGGGATATATAATTTTATCATTTATTTAAAAAGGAAAAAAAATTATATACAAATTAGTTGACTGTCTTAATTTTTCATGAAGTACTGAATTTTTTTGAGCCAGGGATGAATGTAGCTTTTGCAGGCCTTGAACTAGCTATGTAGTCCAGGATGACTTGAGATCTGGATCCTGCTGCTTCCACTTTTCCAGTGCTGGAGTTACAGGTGTACATCACCACACCTGATGTAGGTAAGAATGGAACCAGTGGTCTTGTGCATACTACCAAGAAAGCATACTACCAACTGAATTATTAAGGTAGCCCAAACTATTAAATCTTATGTAAATATTTGATGATGTAGGACATAGAGAAATTCAATGTCTCTCTTAGTGGATGGATATTTTCATTTTATAATCATTAAAGTTGAAAATGCCCTTTCACATAAATATATAATACAAAATGTTTAGGGCCATGTTATTTGATCATTTTTATGATATCGAAGTCACCCACTCCTCAAACACCAGTATTGAAAGGTAAATATTCCAACACTACAATCCAAAGATATACTAAAATACCAAGCAATGCCTATAGAAAAACATTCATCTTAAAAGTCACTGTTTTCTGTAACTAAATAAGTGTGTTTCTATAGAAGCCCCAAACTCTGGATATGCAATTAAAACACCACATTTCATAAGATTCAGCAGTCTTGACTCTGAGCCAAGGTACAAGGGCATGCACACGTTGTGCATTCAGAACAAGGTTATAGTGATGTTGAATGATTTAACAAAGGAAAATACTGTTCAGAAAAACACTGGATTCATTGCCTTCTGTTTAAAATTCATTTGTGGTTATTACATATTCAAATCCTTTATTTATTGCCAAATTTGTCATGAACCCATGTGGGGTCACAACTCACATTTTGCAAAATGGAGCATGGGAATACCCTTTGTTGAAGCACTCATTTCCTTTCCCCAACTTGGTCTCCACTTTACATTAGACAGACAAATAGAGAGATACCATATCTACCATAGAGGGGCAACCCAGATGCAGAAGGGCTCTGGAAAAGAAGAAAGGATGTGGACAGATATAATAGCCGCTCATTATTTTATTTGCTTTAGGGACTTTTATAACATATGTGGTTCCTATTGGACATTTGTAAAACTGAGGAAAAAACTAAATATACCCTCCAGATTGGGGAATGATTTTCCATCAGCTCTGTTGTAGTCAACACCTCCAGTTTCCAGTGTTTTAGTGCTAACTGTTGCCTGGGCTACTTTTTAGGAACTTGAAGGCCACTTTTGTCAAAACAGACTCTTGGACATGGACATATATACAAGTAACCTTCTGATATCAAAAGCTGAAAATCTACCCCCAGTTCACACTCACACCTCTACTTTCTAAGTTTGTGTCCTCTGAAGAACTATGAAGCCTGACCACCATGCTCAGACTACTGACTGTTTCACCTCTTTAACCTTTCACCTTGTTTCTTTATCCCATGTATGCTCCTAAATCCTGTCTTGGGGAGGCAGATTCTTGAGGTTTACTGTCAAGTATCTTCATGCTGAGTTGTGAAGAAACCTTTTGTTCTGCAAAACTTGTTTGAATGATTGGCACATGTCATGCAGGCCACACATATCTGGTTCTACAACATTCACAGTGCTTTTAATCTGGACAAGCTTTTCCTCAGAGGGAACTTTTGGAGCTGTGTTCATTTTTCTGACCCAAAGCATTTGAGAATCTACTGACCATCTTCACTGTGAGTTGTGACTAGGATTGTTCTGTGACCCAGATGAGATTTGCTTTCTGGGTAAAATTTGGAGAACAATTCTACAAGAAATTTAGTGTTGTTTCATATTACATTCAAAGATTTTGTTACCCAAAATTGATCTGAGCAAATGCTGGCCAAATTCTGTCTGCTCTGAATTTACTCATATACTATAAGAGAGGGGTCCTTGTATCTATCAATCAAGAGGACAAACTACTAGAAGGATATTATTTCAGAAACGTTAACTGAACTTGATTGGTTTTACAGTAAATACAGCCTGTGATTGAATATTGGTTTTACAGTAAACACAGCCTGTGATTGAATAGACCATATATGTGTGTCTTCTCTGTGCCCTCAGAGTTAGGTTATTGCGTGCTCCCCCAGACAAAATAAGAGACCACAAGGTTTAGGCTCTCTGGGATAACCTTTACTTCAGAGTAGCATATGGCCTGGGAATTTAAGAGAGGTGAGGAAGGGATTCAGTGAGAGTGGGGGTGGGTGGTGCATCTAGCCAAGTCTCTGGCTTTTCAAAGGGGTGGAAGAGTCCTGAGTATGCTGCAATGGTGGATTTTTCTATAACCAAAGACAGGAAGGGGGTGGGGTAGAGTGGGTAGGCCTTAGGTGCCTCTGCATTTCAAATGGACTCCCAGTCTTCAGGAATTCACACCCTGACACTCAGTATACCTATGTAGTTCCCAGCACATTACCCAATCTAAATTGGGTGTAGAACATTCCAGTATTCACCATGTGTAACATTTTATTGTTCCTTATTGATTCCATCAGATCTTTTTCTTAAGGGGTGAAGTGATACTAAGTACATTATTGTTCTTTAAAGTTTAGACTTATAGCATCCCAAAGTGAATAAAGATGCTTTGGACTGTTCAAAACGCCAGTCAACCCATGGTAATCAGTGCAGTTGCGTTTCTACAGCTCTGCTTTTTGTTCTTTGTCTGGCTAATTACAAATGAGTCCTGAATGTATCACTGGCTAAAGAAGTGAGAAGAGTCAGAAGCCACCAGTGCAGGCTGAGAAGTCTGTGCTTTGGTACACTCTCCTCACTGGGCCTTTGTGGTTGAGGACAGCTGTCATAGGCAAGAAAACAGAGCAGCTTGGTTCTTGGATTTCAGGGGAAATGCCAATTGTGTTGTATTAGGCTTCTTGCTTAAAAATCTGAGTAGCTTATCTTTCCCCAAGGTTCTCCTGAGTCATGAGAAGCGAGTTTAACATTGCAAATTTGATTTGCAAGTGCTTTTGTCTGTCATTCTAATTTGTGCAGATTTCCTTCCTCTCCCTTTTACCTCTCCCCCTACCAAGAACCGAGCACATGTAAGGCTCTTCATCAGTTCGCCTTTGGGTCTAAAAATCTTGGCACTTCTATGTGAGTATTGGCTGCAGGAAAAAGCGTCTTTCAATAACGCTGCTGAAATGCTGCTTTCTTTGCACCAGCACTTTCTATGGCAGAGGGTTTTTCTGGGACTGGACCCAAACAAAATAGAAAACGAAAAGGGAAATTGGTTGCCGGGGGCAAGATGCCAGCTTCTCCACGCTTGTTTCTGTTGCTCATCATCTCTTTCCAAATCTCCAATCCGTCTCTTTAGAGTGTCTTTGCATTTCTCATGAGAAGAAATAGTCTCTCCTATAACAAACTCTTTAAGACTTCTTCAGTGGTGCTGAATTCCCACGTCAAACTTTTGGGCTATAACAATCTTCAAGCCAGAAACAAGCAATCATTTCAAAGCTGAGTCTAAGAATACAGCCAGCTTTGACCAGGAGCTGCGCAGAAGCCTGGCTCCTAGGTTAATGTGTGAAACTGTGTGAAGATATGTTTACATCTTGTTTGTATTTTGGGTAGCAGAGTCATCTTAATCATGTACTTTTGTCTTGCCCCGTGCATTTCCTATTCTTCATCTCAGTTTCTGCTGAATGGCTTCAAGCTTCTCTCTCAGACAGGCTTCTACCTCCCAGTTGTTCCTGTCATAAGCTGCTTGTCACACCATAGAAGAAAGTGGTGATGTTAGTGTCTGAGAATCCACACCAGACACACTGGAGGATGGAAAACCAAGACTTTATTTCAGGGAAAAAGTAAACCAGCATGCTGGGGTGGGAAGGAAAGGTTCCTATCCAGATAAGTTGGCTTGCAGGCCTTTTACACAGGGTCTAGGGGAATCTTGGTGGGGTTTGGGTAACTTCTAGCTTTATTGGATAATAGTAGAGTTACAGCTCATGTTGGGTCAGCCCACCTGCCCCCACATAACAAAGGTTATCTTTAGACACAGTCTTGGGACAGGAAAGGAACCTGGTCTAGGGGAATTTTTCTTTCTTGGTTCAGTTTCCCAAGCCTCGGATGTATCTGGTGGACTTCATTCAGCCTGGGGAAAAGTGAATACCACCAGGCCTGTTTCTCCAATGTCCCGGATGCATCTGGCAGACTCCAGCCTGGGGAAAAGTGAATGCTTAACCTTTGTCCAGAGTAGAAGTCTGGAATTAACTCTTTTTTTTATGATGTGGAGATGTCAGCTATGGAAGATGGGGTCAAATACTCTGGCAAGAAAGATGCAAAGGGCTCCTATGTCTACATCCACAGCGCTGGCTTTCATTTTTTGTTTGTTTGTTTTTGTTTGTTTGTTTTTTAAATTTATTTATTTATACACATATTTTTTATCAAATCTAGACCCGTGTCCCCCCCATCCCCTACCTCTCCAAAGATCATGCACTCTGCCAAACATGCTATTTATCTCTTTCTCAGTCTTTCTTAATATTCTCCATGGGGAAGTTAACTGTTTTGAGCAGAAGTTCACTGTTTCAGTCAGTTCTTTGATGCAGTCTTTTCTGTTGTTGTTGTTGTTGTTGTTGTTGTTGTTTCCAATATGCATCACTCCCAACTGCTTTGGACAAAAGCTCAAGGGGCCATGCACAGGAAATACAACTGGGTAATTGGCACTAGCATCCACAGATGAGGGATACCATTCGTCGTTTGTTCTTCTGGGACTGTGTTATTTCACTCAGCATGATGTCCTCTAGCTCCAGCCATTTTCCTGCAAAGCTCATGATGTCATCTTTCTTTACTGCTGCATAGAACTCCGTTGTGTAGATGTACCACATTTTCTCTATCCACTCATCAGGTGAGGGGCATTTGGGTTGGTTTCAGCTCTTTGCTATTGTGAAGAGAGCTGAAATAAACATGGCCGTGCATGTATCTCTGCGGTGGGGTGAGTCTTGGGAGTACATGCCCAGGAGTGGTATGGCTGGGTCGGGTGGTGGAATTAACTCTTATCTCCTCAGTGGGAGCAAATGTCTGGTTTTTCTGAGAACCTACAGGTTCTCCCACTGTAAAGCAGAGAGTTCATCTTTCTTTTGTCTTTGGACTCTGAGACTAGCCCACTGCAATCTCCCCTTCTGAAGTCTGAACTATTTCACTTGTGTCTCCCCAGTCCACACAGAACACTGACCATTTGGTAGGAGAGGCTCAAGGACCCCAATGTCTCTGGGAGACTTTTGGAGTTGGCTACTACTCCATTAACCAAAGGGAATGAAAATAGGAACAAAAATGTGTACTGAAGATTCAAATGGTCTTATGTGACAACAGTATATATGATACAAATTTAATATAAAAATATATAAATATAATAAGAATAAAAATATAATAAATAAAAATTTAACATGTATTTATTTATTTACTTATTTGTGTGTGTGTGTGTGTGTGTGTGTGTGTGTGTGAATGTTTGTGCCTGTGGAGGCCAGAAGAGGACAACAGTTCCCTTGGAGTTGGAGTTTCAGGCAGTTGTAAGCCACCCAACTCAAACAGCAGCAAGTGATCTTAACGGCTGAGCTATTTCCCCACAAATAAAATATTTCTAATGGATGTATTTAGTTGAACTTTGAATTCCTCTTCATATCAAAATGTTTAATTTTTTCTTGCACCATTTTCTGACAGATAACCACGACAATATTTTAAAACATATTATTCTATGCTTTCAATGAGCCTGTGGCCTGGGACGTGATCTTCACGTGAGCTTTTCACATTTGTCTACCACCTAACCACATGACTATCGTCAGCCCCAGATGGGGCAGAATTCCATGTTTCTCCTCTGCCAAGGTGATTAGGCATGTGAAACACCAAGAATTTATGACTCCTTGCTAGATTCAGAATACTTGGGTACATGTAATCATTACTGCTTTTCCACTCTTTTTGGATGAAGCACAAGAAACCTTTTCTATAATATTTAGTATGAGAAACTACTAGGGGTTTCAGAATTAAAATTCTTAGTTTGAAAGGCCCATGAGATTTCCACTATAAGTTTGAAATCCTCCAACTAGTCATCACTTGAGCCTCCAAGTCATCCTAACCCCTAGAATCACTTCCTTCAGAAGCACCCATTCTGGACATTCTGCTCAGGGAAATGGTGGTTCTTGGTGCCCCGAGTTTGTTTTTCTTTTCTTTTTTTTTTTTGTCTTTTTCGAGACAGGGTCTCCCTGTGGCCCCAGCTGTCCTGGAACTCACTCTGTAGACCAGGCTGCCTTGAACTTACAAAGATCCGCCTGCCTCTGCCTCCCAAGTGCTAGGACTAAAGGCGTGCACCACCACGCCCGGCTCCGAGTTTGTTTTTCAATGTTGTGGCAGCCTTTACTTTGTGACTTTAGTTGTCTGATGGATCTAAGGATAGTTGTTGCTTTTGAATTTGTCATGATAGAGATGATGATTTCTAAGATCCTTATATGTCAGCTGAAAGCAAAAAGCCCATCTATAAGTTTACATTTGCTATAAAATTATTTCCTTTCATTTGCTAAAACCAAACTAAATTTAAATGTAAATGTCTGACACCTCATATCCATTTTAAGAAGAATATGTAGTTGTGTGGATATATAAAAGTTCCAATCAGTTGGTATTCCAACATTAAGAAATTCCAGTAAAAGAATATCTTTTGGGCTGGAGAGATGGCCTAGCGGTTAAGAGCGCTGACTGCTCTTGCAGAGGACACGCGTTCGATCCTCAGCACCCACATGGCAGCTGAGAACCGTCTGAAACTCCAATTCCAGGAGAACTCCAGTTCCAGGGGAATCCAACAACCTCTTTTGACCTCCACGGCATTGCACGACACGGGTGCATAGACCTGCATGCAGACAGTACATTCATCCTCATAGAGAAATAAAAAAATATTTTAAAAAGTTAAAAAAAAGAATATCTTTTTTGTCAGAGAATTTTTTCCTACATTGCAGACTGGTGCTTTTTTAATATTTTATTTTTACTTTATTTGATTTTTTATTCTTAGGAATTTTATACATGTATGTAATGAAATATGATCATATCAATCCCCCATTTTCCCCTCCAAAATCTCCAGATATCCCCTAGAAAATTCTTCTTTCAGCTGTATGTCTCCTCTTCCTCCTCCTCCCATCCTTCTCCTCTTCCTCCTCCTCCTCCTCCTCCTCCTCCTCCTCCTCCTCCTCGTTCTAGTACAATTAGTGCTGTCTATATGTGTATGGACATCTACTAGATCATAGATAACTTATTAGTGACCACACAGTCAATAAACATGATTCTCTTTCCCC
Source organism: Rhizomys pruinosus (assembly GCA_009823505.1). Classification (NCBI taxonomy): domain Eukaryota; kingdom Metazoa; phylum Chordata; class Mammalia; order Rodentia; family Spalacidae; genus Rhizomys; species Rhizomys pruinosus. The sequence continues at coordinate 166,654 of VZQC01004735.1, read as the reverse complement.
CCAACAGCCATCAACTGCCAATAGCTCCACAGTTTGGGATAGAACTTCAAAGGCCCTTGTGCTGGATAGCTTTAGTTGTTAACTTGGCACACTTGGTTTCAAGGAACCGCAGTTGGGGAATTGCCTCAGGGAAAGGCCCGTGGTCACATCTGTGGGATATTTTCTTGATTGTTGGGTGATGTGGGAGGGCATAGCCCACTGTGGACAGTGCCAAGCCTGGGGCAGGTGGTCCTGTCTATATAAAAAATCAGGCTAAACATTGGCCAGAGGAGCAGGCCAGTAACAAGCATTCTTCCATGGCTTGATCTTCATTCAGGTCCTGCCTCCAGGTTCCTGCCCTGAGTTTTTACCTTGAGCTCCCTAAGTGATGAACGTGACCTGGAAGATGTGTGCTAAATAAACTCTTTCTTCCTCAAGTTTGTATTGGTCAGAGTGCTTTGTCACAGCAATAAAAGCAAACCAGAACATTCCCCATCCAAATGTGCTGGGATTTGGGCTGCTTTGATCTCATGTAGGTAATCACTGCTGCTCTGAAATCATCAGTACATGATTCTGATAGCATACAATATCCAGAAGATAACAATTCGCAACTCTCCTCCCCATCCTCTGGCTCTTTCAGGCTTCATATTCTAGTGTCTTCTTTCTTTATTCTTTGCTGTGGTATTAATTGATATTCTTTGCTATGGTTTTCATTTTTACTTCTTTGGCCAGGGTTATTTCAAAGCATTTGTTTGATGGCTTTTGGAAATAGTATTGTCTCTTGATTTCTCTTTCACCATGTCTGTTAGTATTGTATACAAGGATACTGATTTTCATGTTGATTTTTTTTTATCCTGCCATGTTTTGAACATGTTTATCAGATGGAGGACTTTTCTGGTGGACTATTTAGGATATTATTTGAAAAACTACATCATCTCCAAATAAGGATAATTTGACTTTGCCTGTCTTAGTTTTAGCCCATGTGTTTACCTCTCTTGCCTTATTGCTCTAGTTCAGACTTCAAGCACTATGTTAAATCAGAGTGGAAAGAATAGATACTTTGTCTAATTCCTGGACTTAGTAGACATGCTTTGAGATTTTTCCATTTGGTATGATCTTGGCTATAGGTATGTCATATATAGCCTTTATTATGTTGAAGTACATTCCTTTTATTTATAGTTTTTCAGGGATTTTATTGTGAATGGTTTTGTCAACAACTTTTTCTGCGTCTATTGAGATGATCATGGATCTTTGTCCTTGAATCCATTTATGTGATGAATTACTTTTATTGATTTGTATATAATGACCCATTTCTGCATCTCCGGAATGAAGTTAAATTGACCATAGCATATGATCTTTATATGTTTTTAGATAACATTCTCTGAGAATTTCATACATGTATACAATAAAATATAATCACATTCACCCTCATCTCTCTTCTTCAACTCCTATCTTATCTCTCCCCCCAACATGTTCCTCTTCCAAATTCATATCCTCTTTGGCCAGTCTGCAAGTGATTTATTGATAATTTTTACATCTATTTTCACTATAATAAAAGTTTGGGGCTTTTCCAAGATGGCAGCTCCGGAGGTGGCAGGTGCGTTCTGAGCAGCTAAGGACAAAGACAGGGAGGGGGATTTAGGGGCCCTTAAGAGCATTGGGAAGCATAGGAAGTGGTCCAAGGGCATCTGGATCCTTAGGGACTACATTTTGGTGCTATGAACATCACCTGAGAGCTTCAGGGGACAATAGGGATATACCAGGTGTCATCGGTTGAGCCTTTCTCCTACTGAACCCAGGTACAGACCTTGGCGCCTGGCCCTGGAGGATCTATCAGTAGATTAAGGGTGGTGTACAGTGGTTCCCTGAGAACATTAAAGCAGGTGGATGAATGGGGTTCACCCCATTTAGGATGTGGGGGAGTCTGGCTACATTGCAGGGGACGTGTTGTGACCTTCCAGCTCACAGGACCCGGGTGCCTGAGGCCCTCAGGATGCTGGGTTTTGTAGGCCTGGAGGGTTCAGGCTGGCTTGGGTGTTGTGTGTCTTAGTCCACTGGACAAACTGTTCGCTGGTTTGGTGAGGGGTGTTGGTTTGTACAGTGTTAAGATAGAGTTGAGATTTTTTTTGTAGCCTAGAGTGTCCACAACTGTGCATCAATTAGGAAGTCAACAAACACCTAAAGAGTATAATCAACATCAGTGCTCAATAACCACTTAGGCTTCACACTGGAACCACTCCCAACAGAGGCTACCCGAATGCCTAAAGCTCAACGAAAGAAAGACTCAGGTGGATCTCCACCAAACAATAATACCCCTATTCAAGTACTCTCTAATGAAGACCTCTTGGATATAACTCAGGTTACAGATCTCAAAAGAACAATTATGAATATGATAAGAGAAATTAAAGAGTTGAGGGAATTTAAGGAGCTTATAAAAAAAGAAGTCTGGGATCTTAAAGAAGACATGGATAAATTGAAAGAGGATAATGATAATTTGCAGAATGAAATTACAAAAGATTTAGAAACACCGAAGAAAATTCAAATTGAAATGAAAAAAGAAATGCGACATTCCACCAACAACTTGGAAAGGATGGGAGAAATTCTTAATAATAGAATAGATAAAGTAGAAAATAGAATATCAGGATTGGAAGACAATATGTAAGAATTGGATAAATCAAGTGAAGATAATGAAAAATTAAAAAAAAAAAACAAAAAAACACAAGAATGGAATAACCAGGAACTGTGGGATACTATGAAAAGACCAAACCTATGAATTATAGGGATAGAAGAGATAGAAGAGGAAGAAGACTCACAGGATGGTGCTATGGCCCAGGTCTTCAACAAAATTTAATGGAAAATTTTCCCAAATTAAAGCAAGAGATACCTATACAAGTATTAGAAGCATATACAACTCCAACCAAGCAGACAGAAAGAACCAGGAAAGAAATTCTCCAAACCATATCACAGTAAAAGCACTAGATGTTCAAAGCAAAGAAAGGATACTGAGGGCTGCAAAAGAAAAGCAACAACTTACCTACAAAGGAAAACCTATCAGAATTGCAGCTGATTTCTCAATGCAGACGATGAAAGCCAGAAGACCCACGTCTAAAATACTCCTGGTTCTAAAAGATTATAGATGCCAACAGAGTACTTTATCCAGAAAAAAAATGTCTATTATAATTGAAGGAGAAAGGAAAATGTTCCATGGTATAAATAAGTTGAAAGAATTCCTCTCCAATAAGCCATCCCTGCAGAGAATACCTCAAGCAATACAAAGAGCAGAGGGCAGGGATGACTGTAACCAATCAGCACCAGAAAACAAATGATACATCTACTATGGAAATAAAAATCCTAGGGTAAGAATCTACTAGAAATCAAAATGATCGGAAACAATTTAATTCTCTCAACAACAGTTTTAAATTAATTAAGAGAATTGGAGTTTCTTAGACAGAGACTAGTAGAATGGATTAAGAAACCAAACTCAGGCCGAGGCACCGCGTGGGCCAGAGCAGAGCTTTGGATCTGTGGGCTTCGAGCAGAGGCGGCCAGAGCGGAAACATAGCTTGAGCGGCTCCTTCGGTGGTCGGAGCGCAGGCCGCGGCAGCGCGAGCTTGAGCGCGGCAGAGCCCGCGGCGCCAACCTGGCGAGAAAAGGCCTAGCAGACCTCGTGGCGTCATCGGTGGCTAGGAGGAGCCGTCATTGGCGGCTAGTAGGAGCCGCCGCGGCGGCCGTGCCTACCATGTCGGAAGCGCGTGAGGAGCAGCCCATGGAGAGGACGGGCGCCACTGAGAACGGGCACTAGGCCGCCCTGAAAGCGAGGCTCAGGCAGCGGCTGAAAGCGAGGCTCAGGCAGCGGCTGAAAGCGGGGACAGCGGCTACCGAGACAGGCCCCGTCGGCGTCTGGGGGCGGGACCACGGAGGCCCCAAGCGGGAGCCAGAATGGCGCTGAGGGCGACCAGATCAACACCAGCAAGAAGGAGGAGGACGCGGGGAAAATGTTCCTTGGTGGTCTGAGCTGGGATACCAGCAAAAAAGATATAAAGGATTATTTTACTAAGTTTGGAGAGGTCGTTGACTGTACAATAAAAATGGATCCCAACACTGGCAGGTCAAGCGCCTTTGGGTTTATCCTTTCCAAAGATTCTGCCAGTGTGGAGAAGGTCTTAGATCAGAAGGAACATTGGGGGGGGGGGTGGCCACGTCATTGACCCTAAAAAGGCTATAGCTATGAAGAAGGATCCTGTGAAGTAAATCTTTGTTGGAGGTCTGAACCCTGAAGCCACTGAGGAAAAAATCAGAGTACTTTAGAGAATTTGGGGAGATTGAGGCCATTGAGCTTCCAATGGATCCTAAGTTGAACAAAAGACGGGGTTTTGTTTTTATTACATTTAAAGAGGAAGACCCTGAGATGAAGATTTCGGAGAAAAAATTTCATACTGTCAGTGGAAGCAAGTGTGAAATCAAGGTTGCCCAGACCAAAGAGGTGTATCAGCAACAGCAGTATGGTTCTGGGGGCCGCAGAAACCGCAACCGAGGAAACTGAGGCAGAGGTGGAGGTGGAGGTCAGGGTAGCACAAATTACGGGAAGAGCCAGCGACATGGTGGCCATCAGAATAACTACAAGCCGTACTGAGATGGCAGCAGGAGTGGCCAACTGACGACTGCACACACTTTGTTTGGATAGGAGTGAACACAATTATGTACCAAATTTAACTTGGCAAACTTTCTATGGCCTGTCCCATGTGCATCTTATTTAAAATTCCCCCCCCCCCTGGAAATCACTCTCCTGTTTACTATTTCCAGAGCTCTAGTTGTTTTAGGCAGCGTGTGGTGTCTCAGAGGCCAGAGCGGCATTAGGGGGCTTTTATTTATTACCAAGTTACCCAGTACCAGATTTGAGGGTCTGCTTCCTGCTGCCGCTCTGCAGCCTGGACCTGTGGACCCTGGTTGTAAAGAGTAAACTGTATCTCAGGAAATCAGTGTCACCTTTTTTCACCTTTTAATTTTATATTATTTGTGTCATACATTTCCTGTAATGGAAGTGTTAATTTTACTGTACTTTTTGGTACATTTGGGGAATCTAATGTATTGTAAGGTATTTTACACGTGTCCTGATTTTGCCACGACCTGAATATTGAAGCTATCCAAGCTTTTGAAATAAAATTTATCCCCCCCCAAAAAAATAAACCAAACTCATTTTTTTTCTTGTCTCCAAGAAACTTACCTCACCTTTAAAGATAAATATTATCTCAATGTGAAAGGAGGGTAAAAAATAATACAAGGAAATGGCACTAAGAAACAAGGAGGAGTAGTTATGCTAATACTAGATAAAATATAATTCAAGGCCTTTGATTGTGTCTTGTGCGGGGGATATTTGATCACTAGGTGGAACATCTTTGGGGCAGATAGACAGGCTTTTTGCCAGGCCTATGTGGTGCATTTCTGAATATCTGTAAAGATTTGGTTGGCTGGAGCCAGCCCTGAGACTTGTAGGGTCACTTAGGTTTTTATTTTGTGGTGATGTGTTTGGAGGAACTTCCCCATTTGGCTGGATGGACATACATATTGCAATGTTTAGTAGGAAATAAGACACTTGTACTGAATTGAGGTGGTTAAATGTTTCTACAGTGGAATGGTATAAACATTAAAGCCAGTTTACTAATGGACTAAATGGGATTATAACCACATAGGATTGTGATTGGTTTTTGGTCCATTCCTGGCTTGTACTGGACTTCCAGTTGTAGATTTGGATTAAAGGGGCATAGACAAGCAACTGGTTGCCTTTGACTCTTGAAAGATATTTTTTGGTCTCTGTCTATTATGCAAGTGTTATTTTGATATATGTTCTGCCCATTTTAAGATAAGTTTACTCAAGAAAAGCTAGGTTTACTTCCCTGAACTAGTGACATGCATCCCAGAAGGAGACAATTTGGATGGACTTGGTAAATTTTTTCAGCTTAATTCTGGTCAATGGGTATGTTTCCTGTTATTGGAAAACTATAAACCAGGATATGGAATTTGGGAAAGTAAAGAGACTACTTATGTTTGTAGTAAATAGTTTATATTTAAGATATGCCTAAAATTGTTTAAAATTCTCTTATCAGCTTTCCCTGCTTGGCTTATGGTGTTAAAATTCTTCCAGTCAGTGTTTATGCAAGGCTTCTTAGTCTTTTCTTCAAGCTGTATCTAAATATGATACAGTAATTAACAGTACCAGACTGGTGTAACAACTTTTTTGGATGCTCAATGCCTCTACCTAAGGCCCATACCAATTCGGCCAAGGAATTTAGGACAATTTTGTTCCTTGCCCTCTGAGGTCAATCGGGATTTTTGTATGGTAGAGGGGCTGGGGATCTCTTAAAATGTTCTGCAATTGTGAGTTACCAGGCTTCCTGTGTAGGGAAGTCTTGGAGATCCATCAACAGAACCCTAACCAGTGTCCAGTCTATAAAGAAGAAGCTCAATATAGAGGAAAGTTGCCTTGTGCTCCAAAGGGAATCCCAGTCTAGCAAGACCTGACCTTGTCCTTGGTAGATTGAAATGGTTAAGAATGACCAAAAGGAGCCAGCCTCCCCACTCCTCGAAAACCCGAGTGCCCCATGAACCAGAGCCTCAAATGACCTTGAGAAAACAAAGTTTAGTTAATCTGGGCTAATGTGTGGACTTAAGCACCCCAAAAGAAAGTATAACCAAAATATATAGTCAATATATTTCTTTCAAAGCCTGAAAAATTCTCCTTCCAGATATTAGGCTTAAAGTTATATGAAATAGTGCTAAACAGGCATAAAACCTTAGATCTTGGCCTTGATTAACACAATAGGGTCACCTGCAGCCAAAGGACAAGTCCACTATTGTTTTCAATCCTCAAAAGTAAATCCTCCTTCTTTCTAGCAAGTATCTAAGTGGAAACTCATATCCTGACTATTAAAATGCCTGGAAATCAGATCCTGAGTCCAGACATAATGGCCAAATGAACAGAAGGAGAAACCTAATAAATGGATGCTTTGAAACCCCTGATCAAGAAATTCTAATGGACTTTTAAGTTGGACATTGGATTTCACCCTGTTCTTACTTCTCGTGGTCCCCTGCCTAGACCATGTACCTAACTACTCTTGCCTTCATTTAGCTTTCACAGGCACCAGTCAAAGATTTTTTTCCCTCTATAGTTATGCTTGGGGTTGACCCTCTGAATGGGGGATACCACAGTTGCCACACCCAACATCCCTTTTCTGCATGGAAGAAGCTAAAGCGGTTGGCATTCTGAATCCCTTCTGGCAATTGGGGTGACCATTTTCAGGGGCTAACATAACTAAACAGAAGGTAGACATTGATTAGGCAAGTTAGGGATGAGACCCTCCAAATTAACCAAACTCTCAGCTGAGAACTCAAGGCTTCCTGGACTAGCTAGTAAACACATTATCCTTCTGGTAGCCCTGAAAGAGCAGGAAAAGAAAGAAAAGAAAGAAGGAAAAGAAGAAAAGTACATACCAAGCCCTGCAGATTGATTCTTTCTTTTTCACCAGAATAAGAAATGGAAATCCTTTCCCTTTTTTCTTCTTATTGTTTTGTTACTGTCATTTTGTATTGTTTCTGTTTTCCTGTGAAAGGGTAAAAATAAAGAAAAAAACTAGAAAAAAATTGTTTGGTAGTATTTTCTCTTTTTTATTTTATGGAATATTTTGAGAAACATTGGTGGTCATTCTTCTTTAAAGTTCTGAGAGAATTCAACAGTCACTCTACCTGGGTCAGGAACTGGCCAGCTGGGAGATATTTTATTATTACTTCAATCTTCCTGCTTGCTATATATCCATTAAACTTTTTTTATCTCAGGACCTACATGGTGGCATGGTAGAAATAGAACTATTGTCCATTTGGCAGATAAAAAGCAGCTATAAATTCATCTATTTCTTTTAGAATGTCAAGTTGAGTAGACTATTTCCTAATAGTTTTATGAATTTCATTGGTATCTCTACCATTTCCCTTTTGATCTCTAGTTTTGGTATCTGAATTCAGCTATTTTGACTGGGGTGAGATGGAATCTCAAAGTAGTTTAAATTTGCATTCCCTGATGGCTATGGATATTGAACATTTTAAAAGTATTTATGAGCCATTTATGTTTCATTTTCTGAGAACTCTCTGAAGGTTTCTCTTTAGTTCTATGCCCCATATTTTAATTGGATTGATTGCTTTCTTGATGTTTAATGTTTTTAGTTCCTTTTATGTTCTAGATATAAACACTCAATCACATATGCAGCTGCTAATTTTGTTTCATTCATCCTTTTTACGTGAATGATTTTTTTTTGCTGTACAAAAACATATGAAGCACTACTGAGTGACCTATCTCCTCAGTTCTGAAACTTATTTTTCTATTTGTGTTCAAAAATGTTTTATTACATTTATTCACTCATTGTGTTTCTGCATATGTTTGTGTACACATGTGCATGTATGCATGTGTGCATGCCACCAACTGTATATGAAGGTCAAAGGACAAGCAATGGACAATAGTTCTATTTCTACCATGCCACCATGTATGTCCTGGCAATCAAACTCAGGACATTGGGCATGGTGGAAAGTGTTCTAACCCACTGAGTGATCTTACTGACATTCAAATCTGGTTTTTGTGGGTTTCTTTTTTTTTTTTTTTTTTTTTTTGGTCTTTTTTAGACAGGGTCTCCCTTTAGTCTCAGCTGACCTGGAACTCACTATGTAGACCAGGCTGCCTTGAACTCATCGAGATCCACCTGCCTCTGCCTACTGACTGCTAGGATTAAAGGTGTGCACCACCATGCCTGGCCTAAACTGTTTTTTTTTTTTAAATCCAGTCTGCTTGTGTCTTTTGATTGGGGGTTTAGGCCCTTGATAGTCAGAGTTATTATTGAAATGATACTAATTCTTGTTATTCTTTAATTTTGTACTTTTGGTGGTTTCTTAGCCATCATTTGCTTAGCTATTGTTATTACACTTTCTACTTTCCTGAAGCTTTAGGGTCATGTTTATCTTTGACAACTATTTCTTTTTCTTTGCAGAATCTTTTTAAATCTGAGAACTCCCTTTATAATAATTCTTTTTATAAAATAATTCCCTTTATAAAAATTCTCAGATTTAAAAAGATTCTGCAATGGAAAAGAAATAGTTCTTGTTATCAGTTCTTGTTATCTGTTCTTGAGCTACTTGAATCCTCTCCTGAAAGCCCATGTTTATGCCCATATCTGGACTTCTTAGCCCTGTGTTTTCTTCCAGTAGCTTCACAGTCTAATTTGTGTTGATTTTTGTATGGTATGAGAGACAGGAATGTAACTTCAGTCTTCACATGTGAATATCCAGTTTCCAAGTACCACTTGTTGAAGAGGCTGTCTTCTTTCTGATGGATATTTTAACACTTTTGTCCAGGATTTGACATCTGTCACTGCTTGGGCTTAATTCCAGATCTTCGATTGGATTCCTTTGGTTTATATATCTGTTTTATGTCATTATGGTGCTGTTTTTGTTACAATGGCTCTGTAATATAGTTTAATTTTTTTTATTTTTTTATTTATTTTTGTATGTGTATGAATGTACTGTCTACATGTAGGTTTGTGCACCCATGTTGCGCAATGCTGAGGAGGTCAGAAGAGGGTCTTGGATTCCCCTGGAACTGGAGTTCTCCTGGAATTGGAGTTACAGACGGTTCTTAGCTGTCATGTGGGTGCTGGGGATCGAACCCGGGTCCTCTGCAAGAGCTGTCGGTGCTCGAACTGCTAGGCTATCTCTCCAGCCCTCTGTAATATAGTTTAAAGTTAGATATTGTGATTGCTCTTTTGATCAGAACTGCTTTGGCTTTTTTTCTGTGTTTATGTATGTATTTTATCATTTTTTTATGTGAAGAAAATCATTGGAATTATTATGAGACTTATAGTGAATTTGTATAGTGCTTTAGGTAATATGACCATTTAATAGTATTTACTGTGATGATATCTGAACATGAGAGGTCTATCAATCTTCTAGAGATTTTTCTAGTTTCATTCTCCAGTGATTTATAGTTTTTATTATAGATATTTCTTATAGCTTTTGGATAGTGACACCTCAGGTCAGGTGTAGAATTTTCTAATTATAGTGATAGATGGTGCTAAAAAATTTTTAATTTTGGAGCATTTAAGGCTTTGGGATTTGAATTATGGATTTTCACTCTCTAATACTAGCATGAAGTATGCTTCTATTAGTGGCTATGGTGGTTTGAATGAGAATGTCCCCCATAGGCTTTAAGTATTCAGACATTTTGTCTCCAGTTGGTGGCACTGTTCTTGGAGGTTTTAGAAGGTGTGGCCCTGCTGGAGGAAGTACGTCATTGGGGGCGGGCTTAGTGAGTTTAACAAGTTTTGTGGTCTCCAGTCTCTCTATCTCTCTTCTTCCTGTGCTCATTGCAAGATGTGACCCTCGGCTTGCTGCTCCAGCCCCGGCTACCATGTTTCCCGCCACAATGGACTCTGATTCTCTGAAACTGTCAATCATAAGCTCAAATAAACTCTTCCTTTTATAAGTACCCTTGCTCATGGTACAACAGAAAAGTGACTAATACAGTTATTTGGTACCAGAGAGTGGGCTGTTGACTGTGAAGAACCTGACCATGTGGATGTTTGGAGAAATGTGGAAGACTTTGGAACTTTCGGCTAGAAAAGCTGTTGACTACTATAAGCAGAGCTTAAGGGCCCATTCTAGTAGAAGCCTGGAAGAAAGCATTGCTGCAAAAAATGTAGTTCCAGAAGAAAATAAAGACTTAGGCAGCAACTGGGATATTTTGATAAAGAGTCTGGCAACAGTTTGCCCACAGCCCAAATGCTTGCCTGATGCTAGGTTGAAAAGCAATGGACTAATGTCTTTGGCAGAGGATATTTCAAGACAGCCTAATTTACAAATGGTGGCATGGATATTAATCATGAATATTGTACAGATCTACAGTGAAGAAGAGCAGATGGGGCAGAAAGAAATGCAGAATGTACAGTTTGGATCTGAAAACTGCACTAGGAAGACTAAAGTTGGGGCTGAGGCAGGTGAAGTAGAGGTTCCTTTTGATAAGGAGACTAAAGTGATTAAGGAGAGGCCTAGCTATTTAAAAGTAAACAATGGAAAAAGTGAGATTAAAGTAATTAAGGAGAGGCCTCAAGATTTACAAGTAAACAACAGAAACAGTACCTTCAGGGCAAGACCACACCCAGCTAAGCCTCCAATTTTTGAAAGGAAAATACTGAAAGTGTTTTCTACTCCAAGTCCAGGGAAGAGAAAATTTGCAAATGTGGTTAAAGTAGGAGAGAGTCCATCCCAAACTTGCAGCCAAATTCGGCAATTTCATTCACGTGCTGCTGGCATTAGAGGCAGGAATGATGCAAGAGTGAAGGGGTTATCAATTCTTCCTCCACAGTTTCAGAGAGCCACAGAGGCCAGGAAGAGTGCAACAGGGGTGTCCCTGAATAAAGAAGGCCCTGATAAGCCATTGCATGAAGCTGTGAATGTGAAGCCTGTTTGGCAGCAGAGACCCCCACAAGAAGATATTCAACATGCCAGACCTGTGAGATATTTGCCAAGGAAAGCTGCATACAGGGAGTGGTACCAGATTAAGAAAGAGTTGTATGTTGCAAGCAAAGCTGGAAGAGCTGAGCCATTTAAGCCCTTTGGAAATCAAGTCCCAGAAGAAGTTGCACATGGAGCTACTGGACTTGGTGTTTGTCCTGCTGGTTTTCAGTATTGTTTTGTTCCAGTATTTCCTCACTATGCCTCTATTCCTCCATTTTGGAATGGGAATGTGTATTCAGTTCCACTGTACATTGGGAGTATGTAATTTGCCTTTTGATTTTACAGGAGCTTACAGTTAAGAGATTGGCCTGTATCTCAGAAGAGATTTTGGACTATAGACTTGAATACAATTGAGACTGGTAAAGACTATGGGGACTTTTAAAGTTGGACTAAATGCATTTTGCATTTTATATGGTCATGAGCCTATGGGGGCCAGGGAGTGGAATTTGGTGGTTTGAATGTGAATGTCTCCTGTATTAGTCACAGTTCTCTAAAGAAACAGAAGCAACAGGACAAATATATAGCTATATACAATTTATTGATTTGCTCACATGACAGAGTTCAAGGAGTCCAACAGTAGCTGCACCACATTGGAAGGGCCAAGAATCCAGGGAACTGCTCAGTCCACAAGGCTGGATGTCTCAGTAGTCCCAATCTAGTGCTGAAGGCCCAAATGGATTCCAGGAGATCTGCGGGTTTCAGTACATGCTAGGATCTGAAAGATTGATCACAGCAGCAAGACAAACTCACCAGATGAGAGAGGCAAGCTTCAGGAGAAAAAGGGACCAGCTCCCTCTGCTGTGGTCTTAAATACTGCCTGCTGGCAGAAGGTAACGCCCACATTTGGGGTGGGCCATCCGGGTTGAGGTGGTCCAATCAGAAGTCCCTTTTTTTCTTATTTGTTCCTTAGTTCAGTCAAGTTGACACCCAAGATTTACCATCACAAGTCCACCCCTTGTCAACTTGACACCCAATAAATAGCCTCTCCTTATGTTATGCTTTAATGACAATTGCAAACAATGGCAGGGTCATAATTCCACCTAACATGTTATAAGTATCTCATGGGCAGTAGCAAAGCATTATATCTTAGAGTAGGTGGTAATGTCCTTGAGAAGAACTTAGTCCTTCAGTATCTAATAACCTAAATATGACAACACTTAACACATATCTCAGTTGCACATTCAAAAGGGAACAACACAAGTATCCACTTGATAGATAATATATATTATATATATATATATAATATATAATGGGTGTCAACTTGACTGAACTAGGAACAAATAGAGAAAAAGGGACTTCTGATTGGACCACCTCAACCTGGATTGGCCCACCCCAAATGTGGGCGTTACCTTCTGCCAGCAGGCAGTATTAAGACACAGCAGAGGTCTTATATATATATATATATATATATATATATATATATATATAGATATAAAGTGGATACTTGTGTTGTTCCCTTTTGAATGTAGCACACACACATATATATATAATATATATATATATATATATATATATAGCCACATCTTTTTTTTTTTTTTTTTTTTTTTTTTAATAATTAATTTTTATTGATGCCTTTGTGCATTTCATACATTTTTTCGAATTCAGTTCAGGCTTATTTCCCTTCCCTCCCCCCCACCCCCCACCCCATCCCAGATCAGCATTCTGCCATAACTGTCATAACTGTCCTGCATCTTTCCTCTCAGTTTTTTTTTTCATTTTTTAGCTATAAGTGATAATCCATGAGTACAAGCATCCTTCATGGCAGAACCTATCTGCAGGCTTTGTGCCCAAACACGCTACAGCCCCACCATCCAGTGGGGGGTGACAGGATTGTTTGTTCAATCAAGTTGATCAATGAGTGTCCAGACTACTTGGCTGTAGTTTCAACACCATCACCCCAATCGCAGCCTTACATTCTACCACGCACCCTCTTCTCGCAGATTGTTCCCTAGGCTTAGAAAAGGGGCAACAGGTGGATGAAGAAAACAGTCCCTCACTCTCGCTGGAGCTGTTGACTTGGACTCTGGTCAATTCTGGCTGTTTCCTTTCATGGGCTGACAGTTTTGTCAGGAATAACCTTTCGATCCGACTAATGAAGAAACAAGCATTAGATATATAGGTATTTAAGCAGCACTAATAGTTATGATAGGTTACTTTAGCATAGACACATGTTTGGATATGTTAATCCATGAATTAAAATTTTCCCCCTGTTAAATATGACAGGGTCTTACTGTGGCTTATAACATCTAACCGTAGAGGAGGTAAGCTTGTGGCATCAGCCATGGGTTTATTTCTCCAAGGAGAGAGCCAATAGCCAATTAGATTTGGGATATACAGCACATGGCTGCCTCTGCTGCACCGTATTTCCAGGCAGGTGAGGTGTAGCTGGTGCTGAACAGTGGAGTCTTCTTTGACTCAGGGAGACCCATATTTGCTTATTGGTTTTAGTGGCCTTTGGGTAACACTCTCCTGGTCATTCCAGAGGCCATCTGTACACTTGCATGTGTGGTCTCAATACATCCCTCCATGTTAACGTCAGGTCTTCGGCAGCAGGGGCTTATTGCCTCTCCTCCTGTAGGTACCCAACTTAGAGGCAAGGAGCCCTTACCTTTTGTGGGCCCTTGGATCCCCTGCCAACATCCACCTGGTAGAACAATCCATTGCTGATGTCAGAGCTCCTGGTATTAATATAGTTTTTTGCCTGAGTGCTTAGCCCTAGGACTTTAGTATTATATTTGGTTCTGAACAGAAGAGTAATCCTAATCCCAGTTCCCCCCCAATGTGTCTATTAGTCAATTAAAGAAAACAGTTTTTTACCGGTTTTATAAGATATCACCTCTACAATAGTTGTCTCCAATTTACAGTTGGGGGAGCGACCTCATCATTGTCATATTTCTCCTTGTTTTCTATGGGGTGGGAAGGCAAGGAAGGTCTCTCATATCAGAAACCTTTGTGGCACCTAGAAGTAAGTTTCATTAGGACTCATTATAACTAGTTGTTACATGTAGGATCCACAGAGGGGTTCGATGTTTATGGTCAATCTGAGGCTTTTCTTCCTTTGAATGTTCAGACGGGTCAGCCTTTCCGTTGCCACTTTTTGGTACAACCTACTCAATGCAAACCTGTATCTTTTCTTTCTCAGCCGTTAAGTTGGTGACGTTTTGCCTGTTTGGAACAAACAAATCTTTTCCCATAGTTTTAGATTAAATTTGAATTGCGGGGTTTGATGAAAAGGTTTCATGTCTTTCTGTATCCCCCCCCCCTTTTTTTTTAGCGTATGAGTCCAGAAATGAGTTGTATTATATACATGACTATAGGGTGGAGTCAAGGCATAGATTTCATCAAATTCACCCATGTTGTTTTTGGGTGACTATATATGATTAACTTGGAAGCAAAACTTAATTTTTACTTAAATCATCTTAAAGAGAATGCTACAAGGTGATACTGTACAACGAGAAATTATAGAGAATATTTGTATGTGTCAATCCCAAGTCTTGCTCTACAGATTTTATGTAAAGCAAATGTGGCACAAGCGAGGGGATGAGATTCTCCATTTAATTCAGATGCATTACCATGTTTTATCAGAGGTTCTGTAACCAGATTTGTTTATATACACATAGTTTACTTTTCGTTTATAAGCCTAAACACCATGTGGTCCTGTAGACGTGTCTAAGCAGAAACTGGGTACTTGCGTGAGGGCTCACGTGCAATTAAATTGCCCCTTAAGTCTAATATACCAACGCCGTGTCCCTCTCCCACCCTCCGCCCCTTTCCAATTCACCATTGCAGTCCAGTTGTCTGATGCCCAAGTCTTTCTTGTTCTTTTACTATGCCTCGGGGCTCGTCCAGGAAATATTTTTGATCTGGGTTTTGGTACTAAATCCACATATGAGGACACCATTTTGGTCTTTTGTTTTTCTGGGACGGTGTGGTTACTTCACTTAACATAAATGTCGGCCAGCTCCACCATTTCCTGCAAATTTTTCATGATGTTGTCCCTCTTTAAAACTGCTGCATAGTAATTTCCATGTATACATGTACCACAGTTTTCCTTCTTATCCACTCGTCAGTTGAAGGCACCTTGGGGGGTTCCAACAGCTTTTCTATTGTGAACAGAGCTGCAATAAACAGTAGCTGTGCAATGTATCTTGCAGTAGTTTGTGTCTGTGTGGGGATATACCCAGAGTGGTATGACTGGGTCAAAATGGCAAGCTACATTTTGAGTCCTCAAAGGGGTTCTGCCACACTGGCTTTCATAGTGGCTGTACAAGTTTACTATCCCACCAAGCAATAGTATGCACATCTTAACCTAAAAGGACAAAGTTAATATCTATTATATCCACGTTTTTCTGCAACTGGTCCTGTGGCCTCAGCTAATATTTATGATTACCTTCTGCTACGACCCTATCCTGTATTTCCTCCACCATCAGCAAAGCACCTCTTGAGGTCTTGGCTCTTTCCCTGTAGGAGTGCCCAATACCTTCAACCGCAAGGGTCCTGGGCCATTTTATTGTCCTGTCGGGTTTGGGTTGTTGGAGTTTTCCATTGACCTTAATCATAGGACATGTAGCACCAGAAGGCGACCTTAAACATCTCCTGCACTTCCATACATAATCTTCCTTGCCCCCTTGTGGAAAAAAGTCCAATTCCCCCATGGTAGTCTGGATCAATCCTGCATCACTCCTCCTACTACTGCTATTTTCCTTTCTTAGCCTGTTCGTTTTAAAGGCAATAGAAGCCCAAAGTGGCCAGGGGGGAGTCTTATTGTTCCAGCTTCAATGGAACGTTTGCTGTATCTCCTGCAAAAGCACTCCCCCCATTGGAGCAAAAACATCTAGACCAGCAGAAAGCAAGGTTTGTGGGAAAGGAAGCAAAAATTTTCCTACTGGTCATCTAAGGGTGATGTTAGTGGAATACATTCCCACTTCCACACCTTGATTACTGGACCCATGAACCCTGGTATAAGGAGAAAAGTACCATAAGTGGGTGATGATTCAATAGCATATACTGCTGCTGGAGAACCTTGCCCCGCCCTCCAGGGTATTGCTACCTAATTGGCGCTGTAACTGTGTCTTCATAGAGGCCATTCCATTTTCTATAAGCCAGCTGCTTCTGGGTGGTGGGGAACATGGGAAGACCAAGTGGATACAATGACCATGGGCCCACAGTCCACACGTTCTTTTGGCTGTGAAGTGAATTCCTCTGGTCAGAAGCAATGCTGTGAGGAACACATGACAGTGGATAAGGGCATTCTGTAAGTCCCTGGGGGTAGTTTTGGCAGAAGATTACAGTGCAGGAAAGGCAAACATACACCAGAATAAGTATCGATTTCCTGTAAGACAAAATGTTGTCCCCTCATGTGATGGAAGTGGTCCAATGAACTCAACCTGCCACCAGGTTGCTGGCTGGTCACCCTGGGGAATAGCACCATATCGGGGCTCTATTTTGGTCTCTGCTGTTGGCTAATCTGGCACTCTGGCACAGTGTAGCCAGATCGCCTTGGTGAGTGGAAGTCCGTGCTGTCGAGCCCATGCATAACCTCTCCTCTGCCACCATGACCACTTTGTTCATGGGCCCATTGAGCAAACAGGGAATAGCTGGAGAAAGAGCTGACTATCCACAGAAAGAGTCATCCAATTACTTGAGTTATTAAACTTATCCTCTGCTGAGATCACCTTTTGATGAGCATTTACATGAGACACAAGTATCTTCACATCCTTTGACCATTCAGAGAGCTCTATCCACATACTTCTTCCCCAAATGTCTTTCTCACCAATTTTCCAGTCATGCTCCTTCCAAGTCCCTGACCATCCAGCCAAACCATTGGCTACAGCCCATGAATCAGTATATAATCGAACCTCTGGCCATTTCTCCTTCCAGGCAAAATGCACAACCATGTGCACTGCCCGAAGTTCTGCCCACTGTGAAGACTTTCCTTCACCAGTGTCCTTTAGGGTTGTTTCAGAAATTGGCTGTAATGCTGCAGCTGTCCACCTCTGGGTGGTGCCTGCATAGCGTGCAGAACCATCAGTAAACCAGGCCCTAGTCTTCTCTTCCTCAGTCAACTGATCATAGGGCAAACCCCATGAAGCCATAGGTGCATGCTTAAGCCCAGGAGACATTGTAACAGGAGTGGGAACCATAGGCATTTGGGCAACTTCTTCATGTAGCTTGCTTGTGCCCTCAGGGCCTGCCCGGGCCCTGTCCCGTATGTACCACTTCCATTTGACAATGGACTGTTGCTGTGCACGTCCTACTTTATGGTCTGGTGGGTCAGATAACACCCAGCTCATGATGGGCAGCTCAGGTCGCATGGTGACTTGGTGGCCCATTGTCAAACGTTCAGTTTCCACTAAGGCCCAATAGCAGGCTAAGAGCTGTCTCTCAAAAGGAGAATAGTTGTTTGCAGATGAAGGTAGAGCCTTGCTCCAAAATCCCAAGGGCCTCCGCTGTGATTCCCCTATGGGAGCCTGCCACAGACTCCAGACAGCATCTCTATCTGCCACTGATACCTCAAGCACCATTGGGTCTGCTGGATCATATGGCCCTAGGGGCAGAGCAGCCTGCACTGCAGCCTGGACCTGTTGAAGAGCCTTTTCCTGTTCCAAGCCCCACTCAAAGTTTGCTGCCTTACGAGTCACCTGATATATGGGTCGTAGTAACACACCCAGATGAGGAATGTGCTGCCTCCAGAATCCAAAAAGGCCCACCAAACGTTATGCTTCTTTCTTGGTGGAGGGAGGGGCCAGGTGCAACAACTTATTCTTTACCTTAGAAGGAATGTCTCTCTGCATGCTCCACACCACTGAACTCCTAGAAACTTCACTGACGTAGATGGCCCTTGAATTTTAGTTGGATTTATTTCCCATCCTCTCATGCTCATATGCTTTACCAACAAGTCTAGACTAGCTGCTACCTCCTGTTCACTGGGTCCAATCAGCATGACATCATCAATATAGTGGACCAGTGTGATACTTTGTGGAAGAGTCAGGCAATCAAGATCCCTTCTAACTATGTTATGGCACAAGGCTGGAGAGTTAACATACCCCTAAGGTAAGACAGTAAAAGTATACTGTTGGCCTTGCCAGCTGAAAGCAAATTGTTTCTGGTGGTCGTTATGAACCGGTATTGAGAAGAAAGCATTGGCCAGATCAATAGCTGCATACCGGTACCAGGAGACATATTAATCTGCTCAAGTAAGGACATCACATCTGGTACAGTGGCTGTAATTGTGTCATAACTTGGTTGAGTTTTCGATACTCAACTGTCATGCTCCATGATCCATCTGTCTTTTGCACAGGCCAAATTGGAGAGTTAAATGGAGATGTGGTAGGAATCACCAACCCTGCATCTTTCAAATCCTTGATGGTGGCACTAATCTCTGCAATCCCTCCAGGGATATGATACCGTTTTTGGTTCACTATTTTCCTTGGTAGAGGCAACACCAATGGTTTTCAATTGGCCTTTCCAATCATAATAGCCCTCACTCCACAGGTCATGGAACCAATGTGGGGATTCTGCCAATTTCTAATTATATCTATCCCAATTATACATTCTGGGACTGGGGAAATAACCACAGGATGAATTCTTGGACACACTGGGCCCACCGTGATTCAGACTTTAGCCAAAACTCAATTTATCACCTGGCCTCCATAGGCCCCTACTTTAACTGGAGGGCCATAATGCTTTTTATGGGTCTCCTTGGATCAGTGTCAACTCAGAACCAGTATCCAATAGGCCTCAAAAAGTCTGATTATTTCCTTTTCCCCAGTGTACAGTTACCCTAATAAAAGGCCTCAGGTCCCTCTGGGGAAGGACAGGAGGAAGGCAAACAGCATAACTCTTTGGTATTGTGACAAGGTTCTTCCTCATTGGAACCCGACCACCCCTTCATTCAAGGGGTCCTGGGTCTGTGAACTGTCTCAAGTCTGGAAACTGGTTAACTGGGCAGGATTCGCTACTCCTGAAATCCAGTGTTGACTTCCTGTCATTTGTTCTAGAGCTTTTCTGCTTATAAAGATCAAATAAAAACTTAGTAGATTTCTTATGTATTTGGTTCCTGGGAATGCCATGACTAATTAGCCAGTACCAAAGATCATTTCGGGTCATGCCATTATAGGCATTGTTTTGCCTTTGCCACCCATTATGATAATTACAGTAACTATGCTCATCTGGTCTTTGGTGATTCAGGGCTGCCACCTGATGCCTACCCTGAGGTCCTGTTAAACCTATTACATGTACATTTAATTTATACAAATGAGCAACATCTTCTCTAACTGTAAGATCTGGCATAAGAAATAGAGCAAAAACAAAGCTCTTCAAAGGTTCTGGTGGCTCTTTCAGTACTTTCCATCTTATAAATTCAGTGAAAGGCATGTCCTCTGGGTCCTCATACTGTGGAGAATGTGGTTTTACACTTCAAATCCACTCGAGCATACCCATCTGCTTGACCCTCACAATCTCTTCATCAATACTAAGCCCAGGAATATCAGGCATCTCTAACTCGCTGTTAGTAGGCCATGTTTTAATAAATACATCAGCCAACCATTCAAATAAACTTTTTTTATTAATTTTATTTATTTCTGTATGTGTGAATGTACTGTCTGCATGCAAGTTTCCGCACCCATGTCGTGCAATGCCGTGGAGGTCAGAAGAGGGCGTCGGATTCCCCTGGAACTGGAGTTCTCCTGGAATTGGAGTTTCCGACGGTTCTCGGCCGCCATGTGGGTGCTGGGGATCGAACCCGGGTCCTCTGCAAGAGGGGTCGGTGCTCTTAACCGCTAGACCATCTCTCCAGCCCCTCAAATAAACTTTTAACACCTTTTTTAACTGCTCGAGCTTCCATGTTAAACCTAGAATCTCTACTCAGTCAGCTTACATCGATAAACTCATTCTGATACAATTTTATCTTCCTTCCACCATTATCCCACACCCTTAAAATCCATTCCCACAATATTCCTTAGGCTTCTGGCAGAATGAATCGGTAAACTCATTAATTTCTTTAGTGGTGTAGTGCACCTCTTTGTAGACCACACTTTCTATCTTACCTTGAGGGGCTTTCTTAGACTTCAATCTGGTTATAGGTCTAGAGGCAACAATTGTTGGGCCCTGAGGGACATTAGCTCCCACTGGTAGAGGGTGATTAGTTTCCTAAGGAAAGGGTGGGGAGGAGGGATCTGCAGGGTGTGGATTCTCTGCTGAGGGTGGGGAGATTAATTCCTCAGATAAAGAAAATCCCTCAGAATCTGAGGGTTCAAAATCCTCATCATCATGCTTCTCCCACACATCTCCATCCCAATTTTCAGGGTTCCACCCTTTCCCCACCAGTGCTCTCACTTTAACTGCTGACACTCTTCATGGCTGGGAATTAAATTTGTGTTGTAAATCAGCCAAATATATAATAAGGGCTCCAGCTTGATTTTCTGCTGCTTTAGCTCTTTGGCTGCTGGAGAGAAGATTCTCTTCCAGAGCACACTTGGAAACCTTTAAACTGTTGTTTCGAATCCGGAGCTGGTCATTTTTATCACCGAGCTCCATATTTTCGTCTAACAGTTTATCCAGACATGCTAGGAGCAACAAGGCAACATCATTATTTTCCTGATTTTTCTGCAATTTCTCGAACGTTTTATATATAGAGTCGCTAAATTCCTTGCTTCTCACAAGAGGTGAGTTAGGTGAGTCAAATGGATCTATCTTCATAATTAGATCAAATAGTCTGCACCAAGGATTATCATTCCTCTTCATGCCACCAGGAGAGCCTTCAGTAACTCTAGGCTTCATTGGGTTGGAGAGCTGGCTCCAGAGGCTACCAAGCCCACTAAAGATATTCATCCTTTCAATTCTGTTTCTCTAGAACCACTCCTGGTACCAAAATCTGTATTAGTCAGGGTTCTCTAAAGAAACAGAAGCAACAGGACAAATATATAGCTATATACAATTTATTGATTTGCTTATGTGACGGAGTTCAAGGAGTCCAACAGTAGCTGCACCACACTAGAAAGGCTGAGAATCCAGGGAACTGCTCAGTCTGCAAGGCTGGATGTCTCAGCACTCCCAATGTAGTGCTGAAGGCCCGAATGGATTCCAGGAGATCTGCTGGTCTCAGTACACACTGGGATCCGAAAGGTTGCAAGACAAACTCACCAGATAAGAGAGGCAAGCTGCAGGAGAAAAAAGGACCAGCTCCCTCTGCCATGGCCTTAAATACTGCTTGCCAGCAGAAGGTAATGCCCACATTTGAGGTGGGCCATCTGGGTTGAGGTGGCCAACCAGAAGACCCTTTTTCTCTTATTTGTTCCTTAGTCCAGTCAAGTTGACACCCAGGATTAACCATCACATCCCCCATAGGCATTACGTAGTCAGACATTTTGTCTCCAGTTGGTGGCACTGTTCTTGGAGGTCTTAGAAGATGTGGTCATGCTGGAGGAAATACGTCATTGGGGGCGGGCTTAGTGAGTTTAACAAGCCTCGTGGTCTCCAATCTCTCTCTCTCTCTCTCTCTCTCTCTCTCTCTCTCTCTCTCTCTCTGTTTCCTGTACTCATTGCAAGATGTGACCCTCGGCTTGCTGCTCCAGCCCGGCCACCATGCTTCCCACCACAATGGACTTTGATTCCCTGGAACCGTCAATCATAAACTCTTCCTTTTATAAGTTCCCTTGCTCACGGTGGTTTTATCACAGCAACAGAAAAGTGACTAATGCAGTGGCTTTATCAACTTCTTAATTCATATTATACTTATGGCATGTCAAATTTTAGGGTATATAACTTGCATGTAGTATGTG
This sequence comes from Rhizomys pruinosus, assembly GCA_009823505.1. NCBI lineage: Eukaryota > Metazoa > Chordata > Mammalia > Rodentia > Spalacidae > Rhizomys > Rhizomys pruinosus. The sequence goes on along the minus strand of VZQC01004735.1, from coordinate 144,347 downwards.
AATTATGCCATGAGGGGTTATAACTTGGCCTTGGAATCTAAGTAATTGACTTAAAGTTTAGTTCACATGTTGAGTTTGGTTTTCTTATTAGTAAACTACAGAATAAGAACAACAGGATTTTCCAGATGGATTGCAAGGCCAGATTGTTTAAGCAAAGCACTTTGAATAATGCCTGACACATCACTTCCTTTATTATTGTTACTATAATTATTACTTTTTCTGAGATTTGTCTTTTGATTATAACCTGTACCACAAGGCTCACTGACCAAGCACACAGCATTATTTCTGGATAGCCACCCACAGCTACCACATCAGTGCCTCTTCCACCTTAATATAAATAATGCACTGGAACACAATTCATTTTATTTTTTCTCTATAAAATTCTGTCATAAATCTAGAATCCTACTGGAACAAACTGCCCATGGCTGGTTAATATTTATCAATGGTTGAAAGCATGAGAATATACAGACAAAGCTTTCATTATTTATTCCTTCGTCATATAGAACTTGTTTCTTGTGGATAGTAACAATTCATATAAAAATTTTACTTTTATTTTTTAAAAAAAAATATATGTCATCTATGATTCATGTTTCCTTTAATTTTAATTATTGATGTGTAACCCGGCTACACAAACAAAGAAAATGAGATTCAATAATGTCTTAAGATCCTTTTTCCGCTACTAGGATAAAAGTACCATGACAAAAGCAACTTAAGGGAGGAAACGTTCATTCTGGCTCACAGTTCAATGGGTGAGGGGATATTCAGGACAGCAGTAGCTTGAAGCAGTTGATCACATCACATCCACTATCAGAAACAGAGAGCAGCAAATGAACACATGCTGCTTGGCTCTCTTTCTCCAACCCAGCCAGGGAATCCCTTCCTGAACCCTCATAACCTAATCACCTCTTAATAGTCCTACCTCTCAATGCTGTGGGATTGAGAATTAAGTTTCCAACATGTGAATATTGAAAGACACTTTCAAATGAAACAGATGGACTTCAGAATTATCATGTTGTGTTATAAGTTTTGTATCTCTTATTCATTAAATTCTGATTATTCTAAAAAAGTGGAAATTCCTTCTTACTAAAGTCACTAAGCCCAGTGTCTGACATAATAATTCTTGTCAAGGATTGAAAGGAGAAAAGATTGTATAATTGCTTTGGGCCAGTAAAGAACATTGCACATAACCATCCAAAGTTGTTTGAAATATGAAAAGACAGTTCATCACTCCCTAGGGAGTTCTGAGTTTCTTAGATAAGATAAAAAGGAAGATGAAAAGAGAATTTTTAATGGAAAGGAAATGACAGAAAATTGTTTCATAGATTTACTAGGTTGAGATGGCTTTACCATAGATTATTACCAATTGATGAAAATTGATTAATTGCACTGTGTAGATGTTAGAACATTGAAATCATCAGGTTCTGAATATGATATGGGCACTAATACTCATTGTCAAGGGAATTGACAGTATCAGTATAGCACAGTCAATAAATAAGTAGTTTGTAATTTTGTTGCTAAGAAAGTAAGTAATGAGAATGAAGACTGATTGAAAAACATGAAGTCTCTAGAATTTTTCTCAATATAACAGAAAATAGGTTGATTTAAAGCCATGAGGAAGTTGTTAATCATTTCATAATTGTCTCTGCACATTATCAAAAGAAAACCAGATTAATCTTTAAGCTACAAAACAAAATTTCAAGCCTGTTGTTTTTGCCCTTCTATATTTAGTAGTGGTTAAAATGTAAAATGTGCTGTTAAATAAGAAGAACATGATACAAATACAAATATAGAAGTTCTTCAATTATACTATTTTGCCTGCTTGAATCAACAAACAGCAGGAGTTGATATTTGCATATCAGCATAATATTCAAATTCAGAAAGACGAACTAGAGCAGCCAATGATTCAGCAGGCAGATGAATCCTGTCAATACATACTAAGGTGGATTTTGTGCTAAGTTCTTTATGTTATTTATGGTACTAGAAAGCCAATCTTCTCTAGAAAAACTTGTTTCCAGGTCTTACATAAAACCCCTTACCCAAATTGCAAGATAATACTACCCATTATAGAAAATTTCACTTAAAAGAAAACTCAAACATATAAACCTGGCATTAGGAAGAAAGAAATTTTTTACTTCCCCAAACAATTTAATGGTGTTTATTTTTATAATGAATATTAAAATATTAGTAAAATGTGGTTTGAGTTTGTCTATAAAACTTTCTTGGGCTTATTTCACAAAAAAATGTAATTTGCATAATATTTGATCCAACAAGCACAATTATTAAAACCCAGAACTGATGGGTATGAGGTTTGATCCACAGTACTTACATTCAAGGCCTTTAAAAGTGAATAAAAGGTAGATGTGTATGTGTGACAAAGAGCAACCCATGAAGATGATACAGTCAACCTAAACGCAGCACCTCAAATGCTTGCTCTCCTGGTGATTCTACATTATTTGGTTCCTTACTTCTTTTGGCTCATCAAGAGATGCACATTTCTTGCAAATCTACAGTATCATAGTTGTGCATATGGTGAAGCTCAGGGTAGAAGGTGAGGACATGTACTAATCTCTAGCTATGGCATATTTGTTGATCTATGTAATGTTATTAAATCTACACATGACTCCATACCAAAGCAGCACTATCTGTGATTTAATGTAGGTGACTATGAAAGTCAATGACAGTAACAAATAATTAGTGGTAAAGACAAATTTAGAGTCCTAGTCTGAAGCAGGCCTTACCCAAGCCACTGACCTTTCCTACATCTGGAAGCTGTTATCATTGATCTAATCATTATTCTTCCCTTTCCCTAAACTTTGTGTGACAGACAGCACTCAGGGACATTGCACATGAAATCTCAGTTATTCTGTAATTTTACAAGGAAGCCCTTGCCATGGCCATCTTAGAGTTAATGGTCTGAAACTTAGAATTGTGTTATCTTGGATTACTTTGAAAATAAGCATACCAACCGGGCATGGTGGCACAGGCCTTTAATCCTAGCACTTGGGAGGCAGAGGCAAGAGGATCTTTGTGAATTCAAGGCCAGCCTGATCTACAGAGTGAGTTCCAGGACAGCTGGGGCTATAGGGGACCCTGTCTCGAAAAGACAAAAAGAAAAAAAAAATAAAAGAAGCACACCACTTTGCATGGATTGAGTCGGGTTTCACTCCCTATGCCACCTCTGTCCCCTCACTTGGTCCAATGTATTGAGCTCTATGCTTTATTTCTCAACCGATAAATTTTACTGCCTTGTGACACCTGAGTCCACCATGCTCCTCCTCTGGCTTATTTCCAATTCCTCCTCTACTGAAAACTTTAGAATCAACCAAACACCTAGGCATTGTTCAGTTGTGCAATAGAGCCTACCTTCATATTTTTCTTGAGTATTTTGGAATTGCACAAATGAACATGGGGAGGGGGGAGATTTATATCATGACATCTGATCTGGGTAAAATACAGAGGAAGCCTGACCTGAGTGGTCCTTCCCTTCTTAGTGCAAAACAGAGACTTGTTCTTTCTCTGCTGCACAGTATCCCTTCAACCTTACAGGACATAGGGAAGAAGGTGTAGCTAATCTCGAGTTGACACGGGGTGGGGGCAGGAGACATCAACATGTGGCATTGAGTTTACATTATAGTCACAGATAACTATAACTCTTATTTTCAGGTCTCAAATAATAACTTTATTATTATTATTATTATTATTATTATTATATTTTTGTAGAAGATTATGTTACTAATCAAATCTAGACCCGTGTCCCCCACCCTATCCCCCCACCCCACCAGAGCACATGTATTCTGCCAAACATGCTTTTCATCTCTTTCTCAGTCTTTCTCAAAATTCTCCATGTGGAAGTTGACTGTATTGAGCAGAAGGTCACTGTTTCAGTCAGTTCTTTGATACAGTCCTTTCTGCTGTTGTTTCCAATAACTTTAATTTACTCTCAAAAGTTTTATTTTTCCTCCTATATTCCATGATTCTCAAAATTCCAACTTATATCCCAATTTCCCACTTTAATCTCAATTACTTGCTTTTTACATTCACTTTTTAACACATATTAATTGTATAAAATAATGGGTTTCATTATAAGAACTTTACACACATACATATTATATAGAACTTCAATTTTCTTCACACCGTTACCCTCTCTCATTTCAATTCTGTCAAGTTTAATGGAAGCTCTTGGGGTATGTGGAATTCTTGAAATTTTGTACTTAATTTTTGAGGAATGGAAGATTATGAAAAGCTGATGTGAAAAGAGACATAGGGATGTAGAATTGTAAATCCCTTCAAGATCATATGCTAAAATTTATTATGCAACAGACACTTGTGAAATCTCATACGAAGCACTTAGACAATCCACAGATAGAGTGATTAAAAGTATATTCCACTTGAGAGGCTGTATGCTGCTTAGCTTCAGTTGTCAGCTCCACACACCTAAAAAGAAGGAACCTCAGTTGAGGTATTGTCTTCATTAGATTGGCCTTTGGTCATGTTTGTGATGCATTTTCTTAATTGTTATTTAATGTGGGAGGGCCCAGACCATTGTGGACCATGTCACCCCTGAGCAGGTGGTCCTAGTTTGTATAAGAAAGCAAGCAAATCACTTGTCAGGGGAGCAAGCCAGTAAGAAACCTTCCTGTCTGGTCTGAGATTCAGCTCCTCCCATAAGGAATTTCTGCTCTCAGTAATCCCTCAATAATCAACTGTGATTGGAACATGTATACCAAATAAACCCTCTCCTCCCCAAATTGATTTTTTTCAGTGTTTTTAAAACAGAAATAGAAAATAACTAGGCTCATTTAGTGAGGAATTTGAAGTTCTTTGGAGTGCTTTAATTATGAAATAGGTATTCTATACAGTGCTAGGATATATTTTGAAGGGAGGATAAAACCAAGACATAAGTCATGGGAGAGAAATATGCTAAGTAGAAAAAGAACAAGGAAAATGGGATGCAGAGCATGGAACAAATATCTGAACACATACTTTAAAAAGAATCAGCAATCTCTAAGTGGTAGGAAAAGTCTTATACTACTCCAGAATTATTATTGTTGTGGATTGGTTTTTGCTTCTATAACATAATACCACAGGCTATGTCAACCATAAGCAATAGAATTTTATTAGGTTCATGGTTATAGAGGTTAAGCAGTCCAAGATAGAGGGTCATAACAAAGCAGAAAGCATCCCATGGCAATGCAGAATGTTAGGTAGATAACCCCTTTCTTCCAAAACTTATTCCTTAATATTCTTCATCCATTTATGAGGGGTGATCCCATGACTTGACCATGTATGAGTCCAAACTCTCCAATCTGCTGTCATGGCAATTAAATTTTATCATGAGTTATAAAGGTGGAAGATAGATAATTATAGTGGCCAAAGAACTTTGGACAAGTTGCAGTACTGATAATCGAAGTTCCTGCTCTTTTGTAATGAGTCAATGGACTTACAAAACTATGATCTGTTCCATGCATGGGACTCAGAATTACTATGTCTAGATTGCTAGGAGTCTGGGTGATGGTACAAAATATAGTCCCCAATCATACCACCAATTCTGATTCTCCTGTTTACTGTAAGAATCTGGAAAGGAAAGATGATGATTTTATGTCCATAGGATCATATATATCTAGGGGAAAGGGAAGAAGGTGAATTTTAAATTTTCCCGATAAGTTGTTTCTATATTTTGCTAAACTTTATGCATTCAATCCAAATAGCTCATTTTCAAAACCCAATTTAGTACAAAAATAAAATTGGTTGTGTTCTTAAGGGGGTTTGGACAGATGGCTTAGCATAGCTGGGAAGGGAAAAAGAAAATAGTCTGGATTTCTGAGGACACTGAAACAATGTCCCCCAGTCATTCTGAAGATCAGAGAAGGCAGACAACCTCACAGAGAAAATACAGGAGCAGCCAGTCCTTTTCTACTGTCAGATAAAATACCTTCTAATCTCTCAAGGGCTCCACTTTCAGAAAATATTGCTGCATTCAGCAGAGCCACCAGAGTTTCCTGGGAGCTTTAGTGAGTGCTTTGCATACTATATTTCCTAAATGTAAACTGTGAATGTCAGGGAAGTAGTAACATTAGGACCAGCATCCTAGAAGCAAAGACTGGAAGTTGGGTTATCCCTACCGATTCTATTTGTTTTGCTGAATTCTTTTTTTTTTTCTAATTAAATTAGTTTTTATTGATGCTTTGTGCATTTCATACATTTTTTCCAATTCAGTTCAGGCTTATTTCCCTTTCCCTCCCCCCCCACCCCCACCCCATCCCAGATCATGCATTCTGCCATAACTGTCCTGCATCTTTCTCTCAGTTTTTTTTTTTTTCATTTTTAGCTATAAGTGATAATCCATGAGTACAA